>JADANM010001810.1:9251412-9279272 GCA_026213755.1 Eurema hecabe
AATCTGGTAACCGCTATATTTTTCCTTACAACTCACAATCTAGATAGATTTTATGATATAGTTTTTCTTTATTTATGCTTTATTCATCTATTAGCTATTGAAAATCTGATGGTTTCTTTACGTTCTTAATTTTCTACAAACTACTATTTTAAATTCTTTAATCTATACGAGAGTCACTGTCTGTACATGGAAGATATATGAAAAAATATTATAGGAGACCATTATTAACGCAATAGAACCCAAAAGAATGATTTTTTGAATTTTTGTCTGTTTGTTTGTGCACGCTAATCTCAGACACGGCTTATCCTATCTAGATGGGGTTTTCAATGATATATTGTGGTAAGCTTCATTTAACATCAAGTGTTTAATTCATGTCAATCGGTTGATAAATAAAAAAGTTATGGCAATTTAAAGAATCACGATGCACTTGCTGAACGTTGGTTGGCGCGGGTTAGGCATTTTCAAAAATGTTGCCCAAAGTCACTTTTCTACGCGGGCGCAGTCGCGGGCACAGCTAGTATACAAATAAATATCTACTATTTTAACTTCAATTTACGTTTGTTTTGTTGACAATTTGACTATATTATTAAAAAATCCATATTCTTTACAAGAATTAGAAATATATATGATTATGAAACATCAAATAAATTCAACAGCAATGAACATTCATACATAGATATAACATAACATTGTATCACTGAAATAGCACATTACACGCGCTAGTAGGTAATGATACGGTGCTCAAACGGCTCTTAGCGAACGTTTTGAGACAGATTACCACTTGGTGGTAACGTTCTACATTGCGAACTGAATGTTAGGGCTATCATGCTTTCTTTATGTCTAGACTCTAGAAGTAATTTTGAAACGGTCTGTCCACCGTCCCATAGATGTCGTAAGGTTAGGAGTTACGCAAACAATAAAAAAAAAACAAAACAAAATAGAAAAATCATTTAATTAAGATAAGTCTGAAAGGAGCAAGAGAAGATGTTTTAAAAATATATATAATAGGACCATATTTCTGGGCGCTTCATACTAGATCGAGCCTTCCAATAAGCACAAGATATACTTAAACATTAGTCTATTTAAACAAAACACAACCCTGACAGTAAAGCCATCACATATAATCAGCCATCGTCACTCGCCAGCTCATGCACCAGAAGTGGAACAACGTCAATTATTGTGTCGGCATGGCGATCGAATTCTATAGGTCGCGTCACGGATGTTTAGCGCTGGACGAGAATAGCTCCGCATCGGAAGAATTGCGCTCGTAATTGACGTATCTTCATAACTGAATTAGAAAATGTGTTTTTGTAAATGAGATTATCTATCATCATCATTGACCATTTAACTCGAATATGTCCAAATGAACGTCTTTATTTTCAGGACTTCAAGAAAATATACTAACAATCAACTTAACTATTTGATTTAACTTTTAATTTGATATCTTAACACGTTATTAAATAAAATTATCATCACACAACAAAGTAATAATCTAAGGGTTCCCTATTTTATATTTACGAACGAAACCTTAAAACCGTATAACATAATATCAATTATAAATAGGTAATTATTAATACATTAAATGTATTTAAATCACATCTATCACCCCCTGACCCTCAGCACTCACCATCCAGCCACAGCTGCGTAGGCGCACAACCGTTACCGCTCGCCTCGACTAGTTTATGTGATTGGCTTTGCTTATCGTGTGACAATACACCTTATTTGGGGCCGCAATCAGCACTCCGAAATGAAATATCCGTTCAATTATATGTTACATGAACCGTTAAGTGTTTTAGAATACAACTAGAGGTATTATAAAGAGAAATTGAGAGAGAAAGAGAATTTTAAGCAACGATAAAAATGTTAATAGATAAGATATTTCTATTTTAACTTTCGGAATATCTTAAAAAACTGTTTGACGATAAAAATCCCGTCTATTTTATACAATACTGTTAATAAAGACACATTTGTCAAAAAAACACAACATTACATCTTCTTTAAAAATCCACAGTATATCCATCGTATCAAAATATAATAATTAGATATTTCCTGTAGTAGGTACCTACACAGGTCACAAGAGAAACTTATTACAGTCGTATTTCATTAGCATAATGAGCACCGCAAATTATATTTTACGCTAACATCTGATTATAATATCTAAACAACGCGAACGGTTAATATCTAGAAATACATTTAATATTCTTATCTTGGCCATTAGAAACAGAATTTCTCCAACTCCAGCCCTCCATAATACCTGTATGGGACTGTTTACCATCAATTTGCATTAAGGATTAAACGTTAAAGTTAAAATAATTCTAGTCATGTTTATACACGAACGACGGAATGGTATCCTAACTAAATGTCCTCGAAAATTGTTATGACAATTTATAATCTCTTCAATAGATTTGTTTAACAATAAAAAAAAAAACAAAAGTAATGCAGAAACGGTAAAAAAAACAGTTCTCGAATTTTTTTTTTATATTTACCTTCGTAAATTTACTTAAATGAAGTAAAGTTAATTAAATAAACAATTAAAATAAAGTTATTACATTTAATTACTTAAACTGTCGACTGACTCCTAAAACATTAAGTCACATAAACGAATTTAACATTTTAAATTAAACAGCTTTCGATGTTATTATTAAAACCAGATTATCTAACAGCCCAAAAAAATCGCAAGTGTATAAGCCGCCTGTACAAAATTAGGTAAATCCTGGTCGACTAATCGTCCTTTTACGGTCAGCCTAACGGGCAGGTTTGTATAATTAGCCGTACCATTAATGTTATGAGCCCACTGATGGCTAACAGTTATGTTAAAAATTAATTTTATGTTCACGCGCGAGTGTGAAAGCGATATTCTTAGTTATAAACGTTATTGGCTTACATTTTGCTCTTTTTGAGGTTACAATTTGTTTTTTTTTTTAATAAAACAAATAAAAAGGTTTGCTTTAAAAATTGTAATCAGCCAATAAGCTTTTTAATTTAATAACATGTTAAAATTCTCTGTTCCAAGTTTGAAGGACCGTCCACAATCTTTTAATTCTTAAATTACTCGTTTTCTTTTGTGTAAAAACTCAGGACCTTCTTACTTATAGCTAAAAAAAGCTTACTTATTCTACGTTCTCAAGAACATTTAAATTTAACTACGAAAGTTACAACATACATAACAAAAATACCGTTGTATTAAATTTACACTAAACATTAATTGACACTACAGTATATTATAACACTGGCTATCTAATTTGTCAATAACGAAGCATTAAATTAGAGTTTAGACAATAAAGCCGTGCAAGGCGAGAGTCCCGAGTGGCGAGTACCCAATCGTCCGCCGCCCACCATCCGCGAATATTTAGGTTACGACAATAAATCCTCGTTGTCATTACACTTATGCATTCACAATCAGCGGCTTCATAAACCTATCCGCTAAACCTAGACAACGAGTTACAATACCATCCCATTCACTGAGCACTTGAATGGCCGGTCCCGCTACTCCGAAATTATTGACCTGTTGTCGTATGGGAAGCATTACATAATCGTAGAGGCTATTAAGTTGATCGCGACACTAAAGCCGCTAGCTAATACATTACTGGCTTCACTCGCGAACTATTGAACTTACTTCGAAGAATCCCAGCAATGTATGTGTACTTTTTTCAACGATCGCAACCAGAAGCAGACCGGTTGCATAATAGCGAGTTCGGTCGCGATCCAGTGTCAAATTAGACCATTTCTGGACGCGAAAGCCGTACAATAAATCTGGTTTGTCTTTACGTCTCATTGGCTGTGATTAATAAAGTTTGATATACGCTTATGAAGCGAACATTTCGATTCGATTTAATTGGTTTCGTTAACGTGTTTTACGCGAAATTTATTTTCACTTTTTCTGCTTCATTATTTTTGGCTTTCACCTCGGCTCCCGGCGCGATTGATGTTGGCGAGCTGTCTGAACTGTGCGATATGTGGGTATAACATTTAAAAACCCTTTAAGTTATTTGTTCTTAAAAATGTCTGATATATCTTGATCCGTTTTCGGAATATCGTATTACCGTATAAAAAAGCGAAGTAAGGGCTGTTCATAAGAATTTTAATTAATTAAAAGAATTTAAAATTACATTAAAGATAGTTGTTATAATATCAGATGTTATGTGGGTTACTATGTGGACTTCTCGTATCGAGTCCATCAAATACAAAAACACATAAAAATCATTACATTGTCTTGAAGTTATGAAACTTAAGACACAAATACATACAAGTAAAGTAGTGTTGGCTTAAAATAATGATTATTCTCTCAAACGTGCCTTCTCCTAAACGACTATCAATCAATTTTATAATTCAAATCAGTCAAGCTGTGTAAATTTTTCCTTCACTTCACAAATCGTAGTGAAAAAAATCAACACACTACGGAGCTAATAAACAGAAAATACCAAAACATTTACAAATTAATAAATGTCTTTAAGATATAATTAACATGGCTGACAAATTAAGCTTTTAAGCTTTAATTACAGCGAATTATTTGTTCGCACAGTTAGACTCTGCGGTGGGTGACATTCATATGGCCATTGGGGCACATAAAATATAACACGTGTATAATAAATTAAAAACAGATAGAAAGATAATAAGACAATGAAGGAAGAAGAAGAAGGAAGAAGGAATCAGAAAATATACATCGATAATGATAATTGTTTAAACTGTTTTCCGTAACTTAATTCGGACTATACAAATTTATGTATCGTTATTTATGAAGAAATGTAAGAATAAAATCGTTTATGTATTGCTTTGAAATGGGATATTTTAAAGCAATACATAAATAGTTAACACACGTAGTTATTTCTGAAAATACAACAATTAATCTTAGATAACGTATGTATCAACGTATGTTTCAATTGTCTAAATAATTCTCAAACCATTTCCAGAAACAAGCTCCTACCATCTTCATAATAAAAAAAACTAATCATTCCTACAAACGTTCTCCAAAAAAAAAAACTATACAAAAACTCATAAAAGTTATAGCAAATAATATAATGAGCGAATGATAAACAGCCGCTTTCAAAATGAGTTATTTCGCCAAACGTTTCGCTTGTAAGACGTAATAAACAAATTCGCTGCCACTTTTGCGCGACGTTGATATAGGCTTCCGAGATAAGGCGAATAATCGCTAGATAAGTTCGCTTTGAGATATTTAACTCTTGAAAATACGAGTAAGTTATCTCTGACCATCTCTTTGATACTTGAAAGCTTTAAATACCTGCTTGTCTTATTCGTGTTATAAATGTCTTATGTTGCACATCGGAACAGCTAATAAGACTTAAAACTTTGCAATATGATATACAATTAACTAATCATGATAATGAAATATAAAATAATGTATGTTCTTTAAATGACCTTCCTATGAACCAGAAGGAAGATCCTCAACTGACTGCCCAAGTTTGACGCCAATCATTTGATGTCGAGAAGTTGTATATTCTAAGTCTCGAAAAATTAACATAAGCGCGATTTAGAACTCAGTGTAATAGAAGACGTTGTCACACGTCTATGTTATGCAAGTTGGCATTACCCACAAAACTTTATCTCAAGGGAGGATGAATAACACCAATTCTAGAAGCAACTATATTATATTACAACGAACGATGTCCTTTATGACGTCATACCTTTTACAAAAACATCCCAAGGTTACATTACTCTAGAATGTTTAAATCCCAGCCTTCTAAGAAGCAATTAATGTTTCTAGTTACCACTTACGAAATGGTAGCGGGTAACTGCATTCTCGTTCCGCAGAAACCAAGTGTACCCCTCACGTATGTAATAGGATAATTTGCACATTCTCCCACAAACCGTTAACCCTAATGGCTTATGAATCTCCACTTGCGCGAATATGCTAAACGCTTCCTCGGCCATTCTTCCAATTTCCAATTCCGAATAAATCACTCGCTAAAATCGAATTTGCCTTTATGCCTTATAGGTAATAGCGAACATTTATCACCAGACATGGAATTGGCACGTGTTGAATATTCATGTTCTGTGCAGACTAATATATTCGCTACGATATTCAAAGTTTGTTGTTTAAGAAGCGAGTAAAGCTTGACATATATGGAGTTGACTCGCAGTACGTTTGACTTATTTTATATTGAGCTTGTTATTAGTAACCAGGAAAAGTCGTCTCTCAAAGGCTACAATACAAAGAAAGCAAAGAAGAGCAAAATTTCTTACGCTTAAACTAACTATAATCTCATTTGTTACAGCCGGACACAGTCCCTCAAGCCAGCATCGACATGACCACGGTGCTGGAAGTCAGCGAAGCAGATACAGTAACTGGGCATCCACACAGTCTGGCGATCACAGCACCTGAAAGAGTCACCTTCGTCAAGGGGACCTGCAGGGAGGAGGCCAGGTGGTGGGCTGACGTGCTTAGCGTGTATCCTAGGAGTAAGGTAAGAGAACACGGCATAATAATTTTCCGCTAGCCTATGTCAAAACCGATCACTTATCTGAAGTTAAATAATAGAATAGCCCAGAAAATGACCCAACTGTGGTCTACGCAGTGGAGAAAACAGCACAGCACAGTAAAACGGGGTAAAAGCAAGAATCAGAAAAGACCTCATAGCTAAACCACTAGATATTAGTCACCATTAAGGTTCAAAAATACACTATGTATTTAGCATGTAAGTAAGATGTAAACTAAAAAGAACAGAAGTCGTACTTTAAAATATAAATATGAACCTTGAACTTGTCGGCCATTAATTTTGAAGCGCATAAAACGATCATTGACTCTGCCATAAAGGTCTCATTTTAAGGATAATTGGAGACGACCAAAATTGCATATAAACAGCGGCTTTCCCAACAAAATTGTTTGACTGCACCGTAACCGTTTTTACTGCTTACATCTCAATGTATGGATGAAAATACAGTTTATCAAGAATACTAATAATACACATCACATCGCAAACAAACTATAAACTTGACTGGAAAATTTATGTTCACAATTCCTTTCATTAATTAAATAATAATATTATTTTCCTCATAACTCAATTGCAGACGTTAAATAATTAAAATACCTCATCGGTATTAAATGGAAAATTGCTTCCACGTTGTATCTTGAGTACAATTTGCGCGCAGCTTTCTAACAGACCCGTGTTTAACTCATACATACAACTATAATTTTGACCAGGGTATCAGCTATTGCCGATTCTCCTCAACCAATTATTTTACGTGAAATAGTTTCCGATTAACACTTCTCATCTAAATCTGAACCACTAAAAAAGTATAATTAAGAAATTTTCTCAGACTTGCATTTCGTTCTTTTCGTGCGTATTTTTGACATTACCCCAATGATATATTAGTAAGAAATGTATCCTATTGATTCACAGACATCGTAATTCTCTAGATTTTAACGATCGATATTATCGGAACTGCAAATTTTATGGCAAGTTAGCGAATATAAAGTTTTCCTCAACATCTTTAGGTCCGGCTCAGCTTCCCAACTGAGTCATGTCTTTTCGCTGTAAAATCACACTTGTAGGTCAACTTTCAGAGGATACAATACACATCTACAATTTCTTAAGGGCCTGTGACACCACGTTCTTTAATGCGCTTTTCTCAGAGTATTATGTTGTCGTTTCTATCGCTTCGAACGCGTGTTTGAATTGATGCAGATGCGCAAAGGTCTTTAGGCTGCTTCTGATTTGCGTTTGTTTCGCTACAAAGGAGCGTTAACCGCACGTTTAAAAAACTTGGCGTGTATCGGCCCTAACAAAGAAAAAACCGGACAAATGCCCAATGACAATGACAATGCTCTTACTATCTGAGGGTTCTGATATTTTAAAAAATTGAATTTTAGCAGCCATTAGTGTACAAACATTTTTACGAATATCCAGAAGCTGGAATATATCGAATGCTTCATTAAAACACACACCAATTCATTAATTATTATTCGTTGACATTTAAAGAAGTATTTTTAAAAGACACGTGCTAATCTATATTTATCTCATCTCTCACAAAAACTGGGCACGTGTAACATGACAGTTGCATCTTGAGCCACCTGCGAGGAATGTGTCATATTGCTGGTCAAATAATTTCGTACATACAAAACTGGTATTAGCAATTCATTGTGTATCACGAAAAAACTATTTTAACCAATATTATAGTAATTTAATTACAAAGAATTCGAAGTCAATGTCTATTTCAAAAATCAATTTAACATATCAGAACAAATAGAATTTAACTAAATAAAGTGTAGGTCTGATATGAAATTTATTTCTAATTCAAATGATACAAGTTATATGATGCAATATATATTATGACGTAGATAGAACTTGGACTCACCGTTGCGATCACGGGAAATCCCTACTGAGTCCACCTGTGTTGAATATTGTGACCAATAGTACATTAGTTTACAACTAGCTGCCTCCCGCGGCTTTACATGCGTAATTCCTGTTCCCCTGTGGCTATCTATAGTCTAAGGTCTAATCTACATATGTGCCTAATTTTTAACCAAATCTATTCAGTAGTTTTTGTATGAAAGAAGTAAAAACGACAATTATACCTACATACGTCGAAGGAAAAACAATAATTGTATGTACTATTTATTTATTTATTCTATAATACATGTACTATAACAATATAAAAATTATAAGTAACTACACAAGTTATTGGCGGCCTTATCACTAATATTAAGTTCTAACAGGCAACCAGGCAATATATTTAAAATAATACCTACTAATAATACCAAAAACGCATCTCATAGCTATACCTAAAGCTTTCAAGGAATTATAATCAGCGCGCTAATTATCTGAAATCAAACAAATATCTCATTATAGTATCGGATAATTGTTACCAAGAATTCTTCCATCCGTATATAGCTTCCTATGGGCGGTTAGAAAACTGCGGCTAATCACGACATAATTAAAATTCTAAAAAATAAGGCTGTTTAAAATTAAACTATTTCTTTTATACGTCTTCAATTTCGTAAATTTTGATCTTATTTTTGTACAATGTTAAAAGCCTTAAACAACATATAAAAACACATGTATTTAGTGTTGTAGATATACCAAAAGCTTAAGAAGTCAAGCTTAAGAAGCTGTCAAAAGCTTAGTTATAACTTAGTTATATTTTAATTTATTTTAATAATATAAGTTATCAAAAAATTATTCCAATTAACTTACAACTCAATAATAAAAAAATATGATTATAAACAGAAGTTTTCATAGCATCGCTAACTAGTATATAGAATTTTACACGAATAAAATAGTTGTTAAAACTAGTATTATCTAGGACTTGACCATTCTCGCAGTTAACCGGATGTATTGAAAATCATAGTTAATAAGTGGAAAGCCGGAAACTGGTGGTAAATGATACTATCGATGTCGGTAATGGTATAATTAGCTGGCACTTTTATCTGTAAAAGGCTTGAATCTTATAAAATCTTTACTGCTTCCTTACACCCGAGCTGATAATAAAATAACTCTTTTAATGCCAATTTCTAATGCAAAAGTTGCTTTTTATTTAAAGCTAGTATTATTAGTAATATCGAGGTTAGAAGTTTTCGTCGTACCTATATAGTTTTCTATAATAATAATAAGAGTTGATTCATATTCGTTTCTTCTCTATACGTTTTCTGGTGCTACTGGTAAGAAAAATGTTATAATTAACAATATAATTGTTGCAGGGCCGACATAAACGAAACGCGACATTTCCTGGTGGTCAAACAGCAAGCCTTCTGCAGTCTACTACCACAAGAAGTAAGTTGTGTTTGTCTTAAATAGTTGGTTTTCTTTATTATTTGAGACTATATATAACTCCTCAACATGGAACCATTGGGTCCTTACGACCAGTAGTTCGACTTGTCGAAGAGGTTAAGAGGAAGGATCTTCACCTTCTTCCACAACCTAATAAACGTCTCGAAACTTCTGTAGTACCGTGCTTTCTTCAGAATTACTAATTGCATCTAGAATTTTAATTTATTCACAACTATAACTGCTTATGTTTTTATTCTTATTCGAAGACGTATAATCTAAACTTTAAGATGGTTCAGTAATTATTATCTATAGCAGCTTCTACATCTAAATAAAGCTTAACAAAGCGTTCCTTTATTTTAAAACCATAAAAAGTCCTCTGCCATCAACGAGAAGTAGGGTCGAACACATGTGTTTACCTTCCATAAAGGTTCTGTGGTTCCAGAATATTCGGCAGACGCGTCGACGCTGCGCGACGCGGCGGAGGCGAGGCCCCGCTACGGGGGCACCACGACCTGGCCGGGGCCCCGCGTGCAGCCCCCGCAGCCCGAGATACCCAGCCTCGCGACACCGACCAATATCGACACCAAAGGTAAGGTTTATGGAATTTTGATGAACTCTTAATCTTGTTTCCAATAACGTGTTTGAACTTACTGATGATTTATGATGATCAAACCTTGGATTGCATTCAATAAAACCGTGCCTGATCCTCACACAAACGTACAATCTAGATGCCAAGAGATACAAGAGCATCTATTTCTATCTCCTTAAAAGTAGATCGGTAACACATTCGAGAGATCTCTTAAGAGGGGCAGAGATGAGATGGAAACAGAACATCTCGTGTTTTTCTATAAAAACAAATAAACAATCTATAAATGCTTAACTTACTTATGCTATAGCACGAATAAGAAGTTATTTGCATACATTCGTGGTGCCTGCGCGCGCGCCGCTCCCATGTGACGTCACCCCAAACATGCATCAGATACAGCCAATAGACGCTGTATAGACAGGGTCTTCATACACCCGTACGAATTAATTCATGACATTCTGCACTCACTGTCCTTGTATTTAAAATAACAAAATATTCCTTTTGGTAGGTCAAATGTACTGTTACAGTTGTTATCAGTAATTTTCTTTATTCTGTATTTTACTCATTAACTCCTATATTTCATTATTCCCCTTCAAGGCTTACATTATGTTTTTTATCTTATCACTACTATAGAAACTACCTATAGAAAATATACTTTTCCACAAACAAAAACAATATTGACACGCATCATTCATTTACCATCCATCTTCATTATATCCTAAACCATGACAAATAACATTCAAAGATCCTGCGAATGTATGTATGAACATCTCGGAGTACCTTGACGGTACCCATGGGAATTTGCATTTCAAATTTTGCCCCATAACTTTATAATTGTAAGTCTTATTAGCGTGACCCCAATTGTCGAGCGTCCTACTACACAAATTTGCAACATTGCTTTTGCATAATGCAATGAATAATCCCATGTTAAATAGATAAATAAGTAAATAAATCCTATATAAAATAAGGACTTTAGTAGTCATTACATTAAAAATGATATTCGACGATATTGGTTATAACCTTCTCCAAAATTAACTATTTACTTATTCTCCACTAGTCTTCCTTCTTTGGTTATATTAATTGAACTGTTAAAAACTGTTCGTTTAATTACACGTAAAGACACTAGTTTATCAAAATCTACTAAAACTCACAGTAAATTGCATACCACACAATATGTACCGTAGTAACAGATCGATTAAATAAAAGCGCCAAGGAACATCACATGTTTATCGTTATGAATGGTTATAAAACTCCATATATTGAATTCCATGATGTAAGTTGGAAGTGAATGCATTGGTTGCGGTACTATTCGCAATATGCATAAATTTGCGACGCGCAATTTATTTATTGGTTATATCGGTAGAACGGAACGCGAAATTCTGGCCGTAATTGGACTCCTAGAGCCTGGCGTTCCATTCGTCTGATAGTTGGGAAACTTCGTTACGAATATTAAGAATATAACATTCAAAAAGCATACATGTACTTACTAGGAAAACAAATAACAGTTTTTTAATAAATTACATTGCAATTTGCAGTCTAAGAGTCTTAAAATAATTTATAAGAATGCTACACAAGGAAGCATGTTAGGCCCTCTCTCTTATCGCATTTCTCGTCGTCTCAGCCGCTGGAAGTCCACTGCTGGACATAGGCCTCCCCCCTGGACCTCCACACATACCTGTCTGAGGCGACCTGCATCCAGCGTCTTCCGGCGACCTTGACAAGGTCGTCTGTCCACCTTGTGGGTGGACGCCCTACGCTGCGTTTGCTGGTCCGTGGTCTCCACTCTAGCACTTTTCGGCCCCATCGGCCATCTGCTCTTCGCGCTATGTGGCCTGCCCATTGCCACTTCAACTTGCTAATTCGTTGGGCTATGTCGGTGACTTTAGTTCGTCTACGGATCTCCTCATTTCTAATACGATCACGTAGAGAAACCCCGAGCATAGCCCTCTCCATAGCTCGTTGAGCGACTCTGAGCTTTGAGATGAGGCCAAGAGTGAGAGACCACGTTTCGGTGCCGTAAGTCATCACTGGTAACACACACTGATTGAAGACTTTTGTCTTGAGGCACTGAGGTATGTCGGACGAGAAGATATCGCGTAGTTTCCCGAACGCTGCCCAGCCGAGTTGGATCCGGCGGTTGACCTCTTTCTCGAAGTTGGACCTACCTAATTGGACTACTTGTCCCAGGTAGACGTATGAGTCAACAACTTCGAGTATCGAGTTTTCAACCGATATTGGGGAGGGCACAACATGGACATTCGACATAAGTTTCGTCTTGTCCATGTTCATTTTAAGGCCCACCCGTTGTGAAACTCGATTGAGGTCATCGAGCATCATGCCGAGTTCCTCCATCGACTTCGCCATGACTACGATATCGTCGGCAAATCGAAGGTGAGTGATGTATTCGCCGTTTATGTTGATGCCAAGTCCTTTCCATTCCAGGAGCTTGAAGGTGTCTTCCAGAGCGGCTGTAAACAGTTTCGGAGATAGAACGTCTCCCTGTCTTACGCCTCTTCTCAATGGAATATCCTTAGTGCTCTGTTCCTGTACTCGGACTGACATGGTGGCGTTTCTATACAAACACTTCAACACTTCGATGTACCGATAGTCAATATGGCATCGCTGGAGTGACTCTAGCACCGCCCATGTTTCCACCGAATCGAAGGCTTTCTCATAGTCCACAAACGCTAAGCATAATGGTAAGTTATACTCTTCGGTCTTCTGTATAACTTGCCGCAGCGTATGAATGTGGTCTATGGTACTATAGCCTCTTCGGAAACCGGCTTGTTCGGGAGGCTGGAAGTCATCCAATCTATGCTCGAGACGGTTCGTAATGACCCTTGAGAACAGCTTATAAACATGGCTCAGAAGCGTGATGGGTCTGTAGTTCTTTAGAAGGGTGTTGTCACCTTTCTTGAAGAACAAGACCACCTCGCCTCTGTTCCATGCTTCAGGCGTTTTGCCCTCGAACAATACGGAATTGAAGAGCTTCTGGAGGACTTCAAGTATCGGTCTACCACCCGCTCTCAGAAGCTCTGATGTGATTCCGTCTTCGCCCGGCGCCTTGTTGTTCTTCAGCTGTTCTAGGGCCACACTAATCTCGCACAGACTGATGTCCGGGATATCTTCTGTATAGTGTCGGGTCAGCTCGGCTCTTGGATCTCTCACCAAGCTGCCGACGGGCTTTGCGACCGAAGTGTATAACTGTCCATAGAACCTCTCTATCTCCTCTAAAACCTCTGCTTTGGTCGACGTTTTGCTGCCATCTTCCCGTTTCAGCTTTGTCAGCTGGCTTTGCCCAATAGACTTGTCCTTTGCGAACACTTTAGAGCCCTGGTTTCGCTCGATGGTCTCTCTAACACGGTTAGTATTAAAGAGACGTAAATCGTGTCGCATGGACTTGGATATACGTCTATTGAGCTGCCTATATGACTCCGCGTCATCGGGAGACTGCAGCGGTATCGAACGTCGTTCAGCCATGAGGTTCAGGGTTTGATGGGATAGTTTTTGAGGTCTATCTTTGCGGCGGGGTCTAAAAAACTTACATCCTACCGTGCGGACAGTTTCCACTAGCCCGTCGTTTATCTCGTCCACCGATTCAAAGTTCTTCAGGCAATCAAAGCGATTAGAGAGCTCGAGTTGAAAGTTTTCTGGGTTTTGAATGTGAGCACGAGTGGGTCGGAGCGTAGACTTCATCAGACTGGACCTTTCAAGTTTAACATTAATATTTAGTATGCCTCTCACAATGCGGTGATCGCTGCCGGTCTTTACCCTGTTAATCACAGAGACATCACTAAATATTCGTTTCTTGTCGGTCATTATGAAGTCTATCTCATTTCTCGTGGAACCATCGGGACTTAACCAGGTCCATTTCCTATGAGGGGGCTTTTGGAAGAAAGAGTTCATCATAAAGAATTCCTCTCTCTCCAGAAAGTCAGCCAGCCTCTGTCCTCTATGGTTCCGATGCCCATACCCAAATTGCCCCACTCTCAACTCACCCTCGCTTTTCTTACCCAACTTTGCGTTGAAGTCCCCCATAACAACAGTGAAGTAAGTTTTGGAGGTATGTATGGCCCTACTTATGTCCTCATACATAGCCTCTACTTCGTCATCGGAGTGTGTCGAAGTCGGTGCGTATACCTGAATGACCTTCAGCGAATATCTTTTGGATATTCTGAGTATTAGGTACGCCACCCTGCTCGACACACTGTCGATGGTTATAATGTTGTTTACGAGGGACTTGTGAACGAGAAACCCGACACCACCTTGGGACTGTTGGTCGCCCTCCCGGTGGTAGAGCAAGTTACCGGACTTCAGGGCTACGGTGTCCTCTCCCTCTCTACGAACTTCACATAGCCCTACAATGTCCCAGTGCAATCTGCTCAATTCCTCTTCCAGCTCGCAGATCTTCTCGTCAGTCCTCAAAGTGCGTATGTTGTGTGTTACCAGGGCCAGTTGTCGTTGGGATGGGTAGCCGGACGTCTGCCGGAGATTCTTCGCACCCCCTGCTCCGCCGTTACCGTGACCGCTACCCGCGTCCGGGATAACGGAGCTGCCGGGGACTGGGGGCCTGGTATTTGTGTTACTGATCATTTGGGGGGGGGTTTGCCAATACGCGCCACGCTTGGCAGGCGGGTTGGCGCGCGCAGTTGATGTGATGGTATGTAGAATCCGGAAGATGCTGCTGCCCATCTTCCGGTAGTTTTCCCATCTGCAGATTTCTACTGCAACCCGGGATGAGCGGGTGGGGGACTATTCATAACGCCGGTCACCCCACGGCTCATTCATCATCATCATCATTCATCGCATTTCTATTTTTGAAAAAAACTCATTTAATCAAGAAAGAACTGCTAATAGTTGTTAGTATTATATTGTGTAGGAATTAAAATATTTTCCAAACAGCCTTACAGCGAATTAAAAGATCGAAACATACTAATTAATAAAGAGTAAGCTAACTGCAATACCAACATTACCGTTATTTCAAAAATATTACCTTGACACCAAGATGTACTTAGATTACAAGTGATGGCATCCTGCTTCAGCTCGTGTATGTCGTATGTAGTGTCTCTGTCTGGGCTATAAATCCTGCGCGTTGACGGGTTAGGTCCTAATTAGAAGCCGTTAGATGCCTAGGTGTTTAGGTGCCTAGGTGCACTTGGTATAGGTGTCGAGAGTTACGGGTTAATAGCGATGTGTGCTGCGTAGCTAGGTGTGGAGAGGCATAACGTTTTATGAGGGATATTAATTATGTTTGAAAATGTGTTTATAATTATAATGATAATATTTCATGTTCGAGGTTTGTTATAGTCTAACCGGTAAATTTACCAAGCTACTAAAATTTGGAAAACGGATCTGAAATATGTAATCGTACCTTTGAATCCTTTCTATCCTTTGTAGCTTTTGTATGTTCATATATCTTTAGTCGATGATTGTGAAGTATATGTATAATTGTCTTAGTGAATTCAGATATTATCCTTAACAATCTTAAAAAAGGCTTATCTAGTAGTAATATTACTAAAGATAATTATCTAAAATATTGGGCAATGTCTTGTGCCCTTTACCAAAATATATATTGAGCGGATATGTTAAAACCAGAAAATAGAGGAAACGGTCGTCGCGCCCCGACGGGTCGGAAACCAGATAACTGGGCTTGTTACAATTAATAATTCATTAGCTGCTCCACTACCCCACTATTTATCACACGTTAATAGGTCAAGCTTTAGGTTTTTGAACGTAAATAAATGTTACTAATAAAACTTGAAAGGTTGTGAGGATGAACGAAAGGTTGTTACTCTTTCGCGGATAAACTGCTACATGGATTTGGCATGAGGGTAAATTAGATCCACTATTAACACAGGACTTCTTTTAGCGGCTTAAACAGCGAATCGTAGATGGTGAAAAAATGTCTTTACAAAACACGAATTTTCAAATTTATTTCTTGCTTCTAGTCTAATAATTATGAACCACTGATTTATTAATGTTATGAAAAACTTAATGAGGTTTGAATAGTTATACATGATACGATTCAAGTTATATTGTTGCTTTGTTATATCAACATGTTAACGAGAAATTAATAAATCATAAACATCTTCTTCTTTGGGTTTCGTGTCTTAATGTCAAGTTAAATATAATTAAATTGACAAATCATTCATGTTAGTTCAGTTTCTATTATCTTTAAAGACGAAAATTGGACCTAACTAAAATAATTTGGCTCCTAACCAAGCATTTATAAAATGTTCCTTATATGATGTTATATACCATTGGCATTGAACAACCAATTAAACCGCTCAATATAATTGTTGAAAGACTCGCTAATTAGGACGTAGAAATTCTGCCACAGCGCCGTCCTGATCAATGCGCCACGACTCCTTGAACGTGATTAATTACAATAGATTGATACGCCCTAACGGCGCGCTATAATTAACCGAGTGCATAGCTTACGATTTATTACCAAGTAGTGTTCGAATGAGCTCTTTGCATACTTGCATACTGGTACGAAAGAGTCTAAAACTCTACTCCGAATGTCGTCCATATCGGAAGATGTTGATACTGCTTGGTTGTCAAAGTCGAGCTAGTCTAATAAAGAATTGGAAAATCAGAATGGATGAAAGATAAAAAAAAGGTTTTTTATTTATTCGAACTTGCTTAAATACATACCGTATTGCATGCACGTAGCAATGAAACAATTAGGGCTGTACATACTACAATCCACATTGGTCTATTTTGTCCGGTAAATATTATACTGTAACGTGGGCACAGACCTTTTTGTGGGGATAACTGATTTAAGAGTGTTTGTGGATATTTCAAGAACAAAAAGCCTCGTAGAAATTTTACATCATATTATCAATTTTAATTTTGAGCACAAAATTGAATATCAAAAATACGTTCTTATAAATTTAATCACGTTTACATTTGAACAAGCAAATAAAACCATGTATTATAAAGATATTTCTTATTGCCAATATAAACTAAATGCCATAGACAATACTAGATTTTCTCTAAAACCTCGTCTACAGTCATGCGTGCACCTGGCCGATCCTAATTGCTGATCTAACGGCGTTAGGGCTTACCTTTAATTACTGATTACAAATCTACAGAATTACTACGAGCTAATATAACACTCACCCACATCTCGATTTTATATTTTACAAACATAATCTATAAAATACTTCATAGATTTTCGAACTTTAATTTTATACACTTATATAGTCTTGTAAAATAATCTTTAATTATAAAGAAATCTATTAGAGTGCATAGCGCTTTTAATTCACCTAAAAAATAAATTTATTTATTAATATACCCAATACTAGTTTGACTCCTAACCAAGCATAGAAAGAAATATGTAAAACTTTAAAAGTTAGTAATGTTATAACAATTTACTTACTACTTCTTGTCCTGATTCATCTAATGTTATATATAAAATAATATGAATAAGGATATAGAAAAATATATCTACATAAAGCCCAACGCAACATCCTATAGAAACCTTGTTTATATTTTGAAATGTTCTCGAATCAAATTCAATAGATCCGAGAACCCACAGTACCTACATATATTGCAAAATTATACGTGATCGTCGGAATGCGATTGTTTTAGCGATAATATCGGTATTGAATTAACTATTAATATTGTGGGCTTAATTAAAGCTTAGCTACTTATTTTTCCACACAATCATTTATTGTTCTTGAAGATCTTGTTACGAGTCAGAAAACCCACGTAAATTCTTATTTATTTTTGAATCTTTTTCTTATCAATATATAGGGTATGGGCCTAACAAACAATAGGGCTTTCTATTAGTGAATCGGTTCAATAGGTCCAGGCGATAAACCCTTTTTAGAAGGGACGGGAAACCTTTCAAAGATAGATTCCTATCTCGCCTCTGAGGAGGTTGTCCTACTTTATGTTCCTCCACCCTTTGGCGAACTCACGAAGACTCCTCTGTGAGGAGATATTTATACATACATACAGCCTAGTAGATCAACCATGTAAGAAGGAATGATGATTTTCGTTTATAATAACTAAAACATATACTCTTATTTTTATTCCATTTAGAAAGGGCTTAAAAGTATCAAAGCTTAAAGAGAAATTCGCTCCCAAATGTCCAACAGTTTTGACAATATGCACTCAGTGTGATTGTTGGGGAACTTTCACGCACTTTTTATGCGAACGAACGAACACTTGAAAGGAGCCGCCCAGAACCGGGTGACGCGTGCGGGAGCATTTCACTTTCATCGCTAGCCCAGGAGCTGGTGAAAGATCTATAGCTCATATATTTAATTTGAATTTTCATTCAAATATCGCAACTTTTGTACTGTAATAAAATTTTGTGATTTACTGAATTTATATTTGGTAAATGGTAATTCAATAGTTTTATAAAAAAATCGAGCAGTTGTTAATAAAATCAATATCCATATCGTAGGATTAATGACTTTTGTATGGGGTTATGGGTCAAAAATTATCTTAGCTTAAAGAAACTCTCTGATACTGTTATGTACTATATGTGTAAGCATATGAACTAATGTTTTTGTATTTGAACTACATTGTCTACGAACATTATTTAATATAAATATACCCTTTGAGTAAATAATTTAAATTAAGGAAGAGTTTTAAAGACCAAATAAATGTATCCAAATAAATCGTTCGCGTTCTCCGGCGGGCGGCGCGTGCGCCGATGCGTGACGATTGTCACAGATCCCGCCCCACCGTTATACCACCACTTTACTTGCCGCCTGTAATGACATAATCACAAGTACACCACTTAACACACTTTTGGAGCTTTACATTAAACTTTAATAATAATTTTACAACCTTAAAACGTCACTGTCTCCCTGTCTATAAGATCGAAACTTGGACTAATAAAGATTTAATTATAAATAAGTAATTTCAAGACTTTATTGTATATAGGTAAGTGCTTGAAAACAGGTCACGATACGATGGTAAGCGTCGCTGTGGTCTAAGTTGAAGCATGATTAGGTACCTAGATATAACCTAGTCACTGATGGGGTAGTCTCACTCAGTGAGCTCGTTCCATTCTCTTGCTGTGCGTTTATGTATATTTTTAGTCGAGGAGTTTCGTTTTGAGTATGTTAAATTGGTCAAAATCTCACTATTTTCCTCTTAAACCATCGACTAGGAATGACAGGCTCTTTCCGCAAGAGTCATATTAACGCGCAAAAGACGCTTATTTCTATGCAAGTATGAAGTGTCAAAATCTCTGCATGTCCAAATCTCAAACTAGACTTGTCGTTTTTTATCGTTTACAAACGTACAAAACCTTTATAGACGGACTTTCTCCTCTATTATGATTCTGATTGAGACGTTTGAACAAAAAATGGCCCATGGCTAAATTTAAATAGCAAATAAAACGATGTGAACGTTTTGGGCGATGTTGGCCGTTACAGACGATCTGAGAGTCTGAGAATCTTACGTGAAAGTTTTTTATGCGTTTCTATCTATCTATCTTCAATGAAGAAGAAATGTTATTATGATCATAGTTATTATATTATTTTTAAATGTCTTAATATCGATAAGTTTAGCTAAAACAGTTATTTTTCATTATGTTATCCGTATTTTGCTGTGTTGGTATCAATGTTTTTTATATTAAACAAAACTCGCTACATCAAATTGGATGTATGTAATTGGATCTTTTTTCCTCTTACAGTTACTTAATAATTACTTACTTTGAATCGTGACATTACTCACTTAACGACGAGGGCTCTTCGATTCGGCAAAGAAGTTTTGCATGACTAATACTTTGAGGTCAATGGCCTTTATTGAATTCTACTCTAAGAAATTTGATTGGGAGATACATACATACGAGCTATTACATAAACTATTTTTAGCCACATAGGCGTGCGTCTCGTTCATTAACTATAGATAATCGTAAAAAAATGGAATCAAAAGTTAAACATATGACTAATTTTTAAATTTACTATACAGTATAATGGCGTACCTACCTACCCATTCCAATGCACTAATATTGAAAATTGAAATATTAACATATCCACACGGGGACTGGCTCAGAACATCAGCGATTGCGATCTCACGGCATATATCTAGGGGGCTTGTCGCACTCCGTAATAACTTTCCCATTCACGCGGCTCGTATTTAACCGGCCAGTGGGTGTCGATGATTTACGACAATGCACTCATTCAAATTTATTAGCCAGCCATTTTTTCAACGATAAATCTCCTCTGAATACCTCTCGAGACACCCTGACACGGTCCCATTAACTGCAGAACAGTTTTTACATGGCATCCTCGTGTAGCTTATGAATATTCTGTCAGCTAATGAAAACCTATGCTGATTTAAAAGCCATTAGCTTGATGATGCTAAAAATACTTGTAATGGAATATGCAGATTCGCTGTGAGGAAGATTTATTATTTATCCTTAGTCTATAGAAAAGGCTTTAAAATGTAATAGAATTTTTATTGTTTACGAGAATATTTATGCCATCGTACGAGTTCGGTTTTAAAAGTGTGTAATGTAAGATAAAAAAAGTTTTAAACAAACACTAGCGACGGATAAAAAGACAAGATTTTTATGGGGTAGGTAAATATGTTCACAATAACATTTAATTTTCTCCTATCCAACAAGGTTATCAGAAAAACCAAAATTGCCAGATTATATATAATTGATTAAATTAGTCCTGACTAAGACATAGAAGAAGTATAAATTTTGTAAAGCGAGGGAAGTCTTATAAGTTTATATCTGCATCCAATGAAAATGTTTTGAAATTGTTTCCCCATAGAAAGCCACGTTATCATAACATATAATATCGAAACATTAAAAAACAAGTGAAGTCATATAGCACAGCGAGTATGTCATACTGCATACTCAAGTCCCGTGCTATCCTGCCTGGACTATTGCCAATACTTTTCATTAGACTGTCCTCACGACATCGATGCAACCCGTCTGCTATCCACGCCGCACTTAAAGCAATTAACAGACAGACAATTTATATGCAAATCTCTAACAATTCGTCCCTGCATCTATGAATAGCTCGCCATAATTATGATTTATAGGCCTCATAAATTGCTATAACGCTGAACTATTCCCGTAAGAGGTGACGACACATGCGCAATTATAGCTCGGTACCAAATAAGGCCAAGATGAGTTCAGTTACGAATTCGTGTCACGGATGTTCGGTAAGCGGCTGTTTTAACGAGTTATTTGGCACAATTTGATGATTCAAAAATACGAATGATATATAGCTACTAAACTACTTTAAAAAGCTCATTTTCTAAATCTTAAAATTTATCAATTTTTTTATAAAAAATGTTATTTATGTGAAGTGTGGCGCCTTAGTTGGTAGACTGACATCCATTCACAATAAAACATCTCGAATTCACATCTTCACTCGTTTAGCTCTATATCAAAACTTAAGAGTATCCATTTGATTAATACAGTACACTAAATGGAAACAGAATAACATGGAAGCTTCTAGATCACCTTAAAGGTTGCAGAGGGCACTACAATTTCGCATAACGACAGGTGCATTTATATTGTTTGATCTTCGAGTTCAGGCCGGGATCGCCCGCCATACTTGACTATTAAGTCGGGCTACGACTAATAAATATACATCATACAGCTCGATTTTATAGCTCGTAATTTGTACCCGTATTGGTAAAACATACTCCATAATTGTATAAAACGCATATTGACGCATTATATTACGCATATTTTTAAAAAGCTAAAGGAAGGATAATTATAAATAAAACATTCGTTAAAATAACATTTCTTTAAAAAAACTTTATTAATGCATTTTTAACCTTTCCATAAAAATTTACTTTTTTATCTACAAGTATGTATCACTAGTCACTACATAGTACAAAACAAAGTCACTTTGTTCCGTCTGTCCCTATGAATGCTTAAATATTTGAAACTTTTTAAAACGCAACGGATTTTCATGCGATAATTTTGTATAGAGAAAGAATTAATCAAGACGGAGGCTTATATGTATAATACATGCATGATGCATGATATATATGTAATAAATAACATATATAGGGATACTAGTAGTTTTCGTGTATATACTCGTAATCGCTGACCTTGCCACGATCTCATCATCGACTCTTAATAAAATCCACAATATAAATGTCAACAACAACATTACCATGAACATGAAATTATTTAAAATAACGACCGGCGATCCCTCGGGGATTTATTACTATTGAATTATACGCTCAGCGCTCGGTTATTGATATAAATGATATATCACGTAAAATTGGTTATAAAACAAACATAGTATATGTTATTGTTACTTCGACTTATGAGTTCTTTCAATGAAAAATGATTTAACGTAAACTTTCCTGTTAAAATTTTATGGAAACTTTTTAACGCGAACACACCTTTAAAATATCAAAAGATGACTCAAATGGCTATATCAAAGCGTATTTAATATTGAATGAAATTTAATTTTTAAACCAATATATCATTCGGGGTTTCTTTATCTGATAAATAAATAGTGATTCGTATCGTGTTATCTGTGAAAATGTGTCGCATTTAGTGTGTTTTTCTTCAATAATGTCGTCGTCGATGTTCTATGTTCAGAGGTGATTTTTGGTTATAGTGTATACGGACCAACCGGTGTCTTCGGCCTCCCCTCCCACCAGGGATAAGATTAACGGGGAGGAAAAAGCACGATCTAGAAGGAGGGATACCTGGCCTGAACCTAATACTGCACCGGCTAACGAAGATGGTATGTCTATTTCTTTTATTTATATTTTTAAATTATGATTTTTTTGGTCTAGATTTTCGACGAACTGAATGAAGAGCAATCGATATTTATGATTTAAGTAATTATGTAAAACACATTTTTGCTTTACCTTTTATATATAATGTGTAATGTGTTGTGATAATGTAATAGATAATTATAATTAAATATCAGAAGTTTTTTATCGAATGACGCATTTTCTTATGTTGTCTTCGTAACAAAACTAAAAGTTCGCCATACTTATTACATCTTCGGTAGTATAGTGGTAAGTATCCCCGCCTGTCACGCGGGAGACCGGGGTTCGATTCCCCGCCGGAGAGATCCTTTTTTATTTTTTTATGTATCTTAAAAAAATACATTTAACATCTTTAAAAACTTCGTTAATATAATTATTTTTGTAGCGTACATTTTTTTAAATAATCAAATTTTAAAGAAGTGGTCTGGTGTTTATTGTAATTATTTTGTCAGTACTGGCTAATTGGTTTTGAAAAAACAATTATATTTTAGATTAAATCAATACTACAAAAATCTACATTACTAACAAATGACATTAATGAATTCAATAAAACAAGAAATAAAAAGAATCTCTCCGGCGGGGAATCGAACCCCGGTCTCCCGCGTGACAGGCGGGGATACTTACCACTATACTACCGAAGATGTGTTGTAAAGTTGGAAATTGCTATTCTAGTATTATTCACTATGTAATTTATGGTTAAAATCACTATTGTACTTTATATAAACCCTACTGCGTCAACCACAGAAATGTAAAAATGTTCGTAATACCAGTTCCAGTGGATGAACTTCTATACAACCTTTTGTTTCCATTGTTAAAACTTTTTTATACAACAATACATACAATAAGTTATTATTATCTATTCCTTCCCTCGTAGTAAAATCGTATAGCATAAAACAATTGGACATTAATGCTACTACATAAATATACTACTAAAAATAATAATAATTTTCACAAACTTTAACATTTATAAATATGAAAGTTTGTGTGGATGTATCTTTCAAGCAAAAACGGCTGGACCGATTTAGTTGAAATTCGATATGTAGATATACCCTGGATTAACACATTTAATACTTTATATCCCGGTATTGCCCCGGGCACGGGAACTACGCGGGTACAACCGCGGGGCACAGCTAGTGCTCCTCTATAACAACGTCATTTCTATTTGCATCACGTATTACGTTTCTATAAACCATTTTTAATATAAGCTTATATGAATTCCAGCAAGCGTCCGCTCGCCTCTCCTGCAGCAGCAGCACCAGCAGTACGACGAACAGCTGCGCGACATAGCCGCCTCCCTCACCAGGCCGCGCTCCCGCCGCGCCCTCCCACCGACCCTCGAGAGGCCCACCAGGCTCCCTCCCCCTGACAGACTCACGGTAACTATTTTAACGTCGCTATATATATGTGTAACTATTTAAAAAAATGAAGGTTTTTTAATTGCCAAATCATAGTCTTGCTAAGCTAGTTCCTAGATTACGCTGTGGAATAGGCGCCCTGACTCGTTTTTATTAATTAAGTAATAATAATAATTAACTCACCAAGCAAAGCCATACAATATTTATCTCCTTTTTCAGGCTCGAGGCTCACCAGATGGTGGAGTACCAACCGAAGAGGGGCTAACCAGTTCAGCAAGCGAGGGCAGCGAAACTACCGACGCAGTGGAAGCCGCGGAAAGCGCAGACGGTGTACGAGTTGAACTACCAGCTGAAAGACTGCTCCATGCCAGAGCTGGCTGGCTCCAGAGACGAGGAGCCGCTGGCTGGTCTAGACACTGGTTCGTGCTACGAGGCGCCGCGCTGCTATACTTCAGGGACCCTCACGCGGAGCACAGGGGGTTGATGGATGGAGTCATCGATCTGAGCGGAGTTGCAAGGGTTGTAGAACTGCCCACAACGACTACGTCTAATGGATATGCGTTTGAAACAGAAGTAACCTTAATTTACATATGATACAGATATTAGATAATAATAATAATGAAAAATAAGCATTGCAATATTAACTTTGTGTTTTTGTTTTTTCAGACATGGGATGGGAAACACATTGTATTAGCTGCGGTAACGGCAGGGATTAGAGGAAACTGGGTGTCCGCTATACGCCGAACGGCTGGGTTACCTGATTCTGGACCCCTTTCGCTTATATTGCGAGAGGACTCAGTTGACCAGGCCTCGGAGTCATCGACCTCCCCTATCACACCTGTTACACCGAATGCTTTAAAATCAGCGCCATTTTCATCTGATGAAGAATATAGAACTGCGTCGGAAGGTGGTCGAAGAGATAGTGCTGACTGGGGTGACACCGCTCCGCAACCTCCACCTTCCCCTATCCTCAATCGTACGCCTATATCCAAAGTTAAAGACAAAGTTCGCGCCAGAGGTTGTCACACGTCTCCTTTAAAGACCGACAAGTGTGACAGGGACGAAATTGACGCTGCCAAAGAAAACGAACGCCCCACAGATAATATAGTCGAAGACGAAAAACCAAATGAACCCAGGAAACGTAGCTATATTTCGACGATAGACAAACAGTCTATTGAAATTGACGATCTGCGAAAACAGTTGAAACTAGCTCTCAGTGACGTCAACGCGGCCGAATCAGAGTTAGCGAGACTACGAAAGTTAAAATCGGACGCGACGTTGCGGGAGAAAAAAATGGAAGAACTCGTCATCACGTTGCAGAAAAAGGAAGAGGAGTTGTCGGTTCGAACGAAAGAAGCTGAAAATTTAGATACTATTAAACAACTTTATAATCAAGATAAGACCATGTGGGAGACAAAGTTAACGGAAACGCAGAACTTTTTAAAGGAATCAACAGAACATTGTGAACTGCTGACAAGACAGCTTGCTTCTGCGCAAGAAACTATTAAACAGCTTCAAAGAGAGTTGAGTGACTTAAACGATAAGTTGATTAAAAGTATTAAAGACAACGATGGTCTGTATGTGAAAATTCGAGAATTAGAAAATAAAGTCACTGCAGAATCACCCACGAAAGAGAAAAGAAAGAGCGTTGGTTCACTAAGCGAACTGAGTAATATCAATGAAAATTTAAATTTAGAATCTTTGGAGAAGAACAGACTGATCGAAGAATATGTAGAGTTAAGAGGAAGATTCTTGAAAGCGATTCAAGAAATAAAAACGATGAAGAAAGAGCTTCGCGAATCACACAACATGTACGATGAATTGGAGTTGACTAATATGAAACTAATTAATGAAATGAAATTAAGAGAGCAATGCAGTAGGTCTGAAATAGACCTAATGGCAGCAAGAATTATAGATTTGACTCAAAAGCTCACGGCTTCCGATAAACAAGTTCGTACTCTGAAACATAAAATTCAAAAGACTGAGTCTAGAGAGAAACGAAGAAGCTTGTCTTTAAAAGGCAGAGAATCATTCACGCTGGGGAAAGAGGTAGAAGAGAAACTTACTGAGCTCGAAAACAAAATAACTCTTTTAGAAACAGGAGAACCTGTTCCAATTATTAATTCACCATCCAAGAGTGCTTCGCCGGCCAAAGAGAAAGTCACCAAAACCGATGGTGTTACAGATGAAAAAAGAATGAAACGGCTCGCTGCTCGTCTCAGGAGAAAATCATTGGATAGCGCCACAAGCTCCGAACCCATGAAAATCCTTGTTAGGTTGAGTTCGTTGGAAACTAAAGTAGCTTCGGTCCTCGAAAATCGTCGCGATTTAGCAAATTCATGCGAATCCTTAAGCCAAGCGACCATATCGGCTGAGAGCCTTTCACTTAGTGAAAGTCAGGAAAATTCAATCGGCACTCAATCTCAAAGACACTTACTGGATAGGCTCCAAAGCCTCGAAAGTGTGGTAATACATTCAAGGGATAAAGTCAATGAGTGTTTATGTCAAATGAGTGCAATGCGAGCTGCCAAATCTCGAAGATCTCCTTCACCGAGTCTGGAAAAGAAATATAGCCTGAAATCGATGGAAAAGTGTCTGTCTGACGTCAGTAAGAGGCTTCAAGATTGCTTCGACCGATGCGTGATAGATGCTAACGAAAATCCAACCGAGGAAGTGAACGACAGTATAGCACAGGTGGTCGAACAGATGGAAGAACAGTTACGAATGAAATTATTAGATATATCGAAGAGAAAGGCGGCCCTATACGAAGCCGGGGAACTCACCCAGAGAAAGAGCTTAGAACTTCTCGCAGAGAAACTGGCGTACGAGGCGGTGCTAGTCGGAAGAATCCAGGAGGCCCTGGAATCCTCCAACGGCAGCAGGTTCTTCGCGAGATTAATCAAGTCTGAAATAACCGAAACTAGTCAATTAATCGATAACCTTAAGTGTAAGCTGAACGGAGAGAGCGGGAAATGCTTCGACGCGACCAGAAGCTCCCTCGACTATCTCGCTAAGATATTGTCTCGAAAGATCGATGTCATGAACGGAACGCGCGCTAAAGATAACGGGCGGGCCGAGCTCATAGTGCATAGCGCTGATCTTGAGGCGCTAAAGGCCTCCCAGACGGAGATCGCCAAAGCGGTCGAAAAATACAAAACAGAAAAATTGATCGAGCTGTGTTCGGCGCTCGCGCTAGAAACGCTCTCATGTACTTCTCCAAGCGACAGCGAGTTCGAACAGTACCGCGCCAACACGGAGGCGGCGCGCGTGCGCGAGGCGTGGGCGGCGGCGCGCGATGCTCTGGGCGCCGAGCTGGTGCAGGCTGAGGTGGCGCGTGCCCTGGCGCGCGCTGCGCAGCTGTGCGAGCGGCACCTCGACCAGGCTCGCGCCGGACGCCTCACGCTCACCGCGCAAGACCGAGCCGACCTGGAACTGTGGTGGCAGGCGGCGCACGACCAC
>JADANM010001810.1:9305286-9331459 GCA_026213755.1 Eurema hecabe
GGGGCGCGGGCGCGGGGCGCGCGGCGGTGGAAGGGCGGGGGGCGAGGCGCGCGCCGCCGCCGCCACCTGCACAATCAACGTACTGCCGCCCACCACACGCCACCCAGCCCCCGCCTATCACACTTCGCGCTCCGACCGAGCGTGTAAGCGAGGTACGTGTCCGGCGCGCAACGTGGACGGCCAAAGGGCGTCACTCTCGTCTCACTTAACAAATGAGACATTCCTCATTGTATTTAACACTTGAAAGTGCGAAAATTCGTTTTCCCCACGCTGTTTCGCGTCCATGTTGCGCACCGCATTCTATATCTACACGCAAAGTGTGACGAGAAAGCTTCGCGCGCGCGACGCTCTACGATGAATATATCGACGCACCTTGCGTTACTTTTGCGCCGTTTGTTCGATTAATAACAAGATAAAAATAAATAAAATCGGTAAAAGGTTAACACAAAAATGCATCGATAAGTCCATGCTCAGTGCCGAGGACATCGTGTCGTGTCGTCGGCGCTCTCCCTCTAAGGCTTAAACTACGTAAGAACTAAAACATTCACATACATAACATCTACCTATCTACAACTACAACCCTGCATAACTTCGCAACACGTCGCCGATCATACACTGGGACGGGTGTATGTAATTCGGTCGACGAATAAAATACAGATAGCGTTGAAAATAGTAAATAAATTATACTGTATTCGAATATATAAAACACACAATTCTCATACAACTACTACTGTATTACTTGTTCCTAACTACTTTATAAACCACATCCGACAGTAACACATTTCTATTAAACACACAAGCTCTCTTTGCTTAAGAATTCATTCAACATATCATTTAAAAGCTTGAATATTGAATTGTATGACTGTCAGAGGAGCATATAGTAATATAAAATATAGCATATGCAGTATGTAGCATAAGGAGTAAGGCGGAGGGCACACTCACTTGGCGCAGGAGCAGGGCGCTTTGCGCGTGGGGTCCACGAAGTCCTCATTGGGGTCACCCGATGCGTCCGCATAACACGTTTCTGCGGTCTGAAATTTAAATAAATAAATGAATCATCAATCAATTATTTTGCATTTAAACATGTGTGTAATAGGTGTTTTTACATATTTGAACATGTTTAGCCGCACTCAAAAGTTATATTTTATTTCAATGAGATAGTTTTAGTCGTGGATTTGTTACTAAATAACAATTATACTCAAACATTTATTATCAGAAAAAATTACAGAAGAAACAATTTCCATTAATAAGCTATTTGTATGATTTAGTCAAAAATAATTTTTCGGGGCCTCGCTTTAAATATTTTTTTTAATAAAAAATCTAAGCAAGATAATATCTTAATAATGATTAATGTTCAAACATGCCTCAATCTAGAACATACGTATAGTGATGCAAGTAATTCTATGCATCATATAACTTGATGTTTGGTTACTGTAGGAAGCATACTCAAAACTTTTATTAACTCGACAAAAAGTTTTGTTTCCTACTTCCAATAGTTTTATAAGTAATTTCTCGTATTTTAAATAACTGTAATTTGTATTGTAATGTTTTTATAATGTCATAATTTCAAAAGTTTATAGCTGCTGGGTTATTTTTATTATGTGAGTACTTACTCTAAGTAAGATTTACTCTAAGTTCTGTTATTCGAGAATGATAAACAATTTTTAAACACTGTCCAACCACACTTGATAAGGGAATCTAATCACTATGGGTAGTGTTAGACCAAATCTGATTTTGTTTCGTTTACTCAATACAAAATTATTATTTCATATGTAGATAGACATATTGCACGTTTGGAGGTGTAGTTATGTAGTAACGAAGTATGTGTGCGTGTGCGTGTGCGTGCGCACCTGGTGCGGCGCGGGCGTGGCGAGCGAGCGCAGCGCGCGCGCGGCGAGCGGGCGCGCGGCGGGCGCGGGCGAGCTGGACGCCTCCATCTCCGTCACCAGCACGTACGGCGCCGGGTAGCGCATGCGCACTCCGCCGCACTCCACCTGCACCATACCACACTTTTAGTATTTGTCAAGATACACAAATTTTATAACATTTTAAGTTTATCAAATACAAAAAACAATTTCAATTTCATTAATTTACAATAAATTAGGTTCGCTGGTACCTGTTTCAGTTTGAAAAATGTGTTACAGATACCAGCACCTAAATTAGTACAGTATGGTATGTGAGTATAATTAGTTTTATTCTTTGTATTTAAACTTAATTTAAGCATGGATACTTTTAACACAAATATAGAAAATTCTTAAAATTATTCGATGTATGTACTGTGCCAGTAACTGTCTTAACTTGGTCCTTATCTAAATGATTAATATTGCATATGGAAGCGAATAGTGGACGCTGGCTCGTACCTCGACGGCGGCGCAGGCCTGCTCGAGCGGGTAGAGCTGGCGCCAGGCGTCGAGCAGGCGCGCCGCGGCCGGCTCCGCGTCGCTCCACTCGCGCCCCGTCACGCGCCCCTCCAGCCCGAACGGCGCCAGGATCACTGCCGCGACACACACACACACACACACATTACTACAATGTTACATTATTGTTTTTCGTAAGTAACTAACTGAGATTCAAACGACAATTCAACGTCAATGATAATATTTATGTACAAAAAACCAGAAAAATTCTTATTTTACTCATGTACTTCAAGCATGTAACAATTTATCAATTAGTGATTAATTTGATAGTTAGAGAACATGTTGTCTTTGTAATGTTTATAATGTGTGTTCAATATACATCCCTTTCCATTATAATATATCATCCTGTATTAATAAATTTGTTTGCACATATACTGTTAAGGTGGTGATGTAGTAACTCTCGTTAGAAATCTTCGACATGCCCCATCATAATGTGTACTTAAGGTAAGGTATGTGTAGTGCGGTACCCTTGTTGTCGGCGGGGTGTCGCGGCGGCGCGTGCAGGCGCGCGCGGCGGCGCGCGGTGAGCGTGCGCACGGGCGGGTGCTGGCGCACGTCCACGGACGCGCACACCGTGCTCTCGCCGTGCAGGAAGAACGCGAACGAGAACGACAGGTGCCACGGGCTGCTGCACAACACAACACACACATATTCATTTAGCTTCTATAGCGCAACATCATACACAAGAGTTTAATGAAAAATCTAATTTAATAACTAGATTTTTTTAAATATGTAACAGAAACATAAACAAAAAGACGCAGACAGAAAAATAAAGACTCCACATGTAAATGGCGGCCTTGTGGTATTAAGTCATTTCTTTCAGGCAACCATATGTATAGGATAAAATAAGAAAAGAGCACTGAATTCGTACAATTTTACTTAAGATATTATATTTTATTAAACTGAAAGTCATGATCTAAGTAAATATGTACAACTAAGATACAATAAAATGTATGAAGAGGAACGAAGTCTCACTCTTTTGTCTCAACGAGTGCAACACAGATATCTCCATGTTAATATAGGAAGTGGCACATGTGTGCTTATGAAAACAATGCAATAATGCAATTGCCTCAAATGTTTCTTCCATAGTATGATGATGATATTTTACCATTTGTTTATACTATAAGGCTATTCTTGGTATTCTTATTAGATTTTACTTTTCGTTAAAAAATATTTTACCTATATTTTTTTAACACAGCGCCATCTAGTTCCACGTTAAGCAAAGCTTGTATTATGGAAACTAGATAACAGATAACTAGATGAAGTATATATACACACATACATAGCAACATCCAGACCCGAGAAAGATACAAATAAATCACAAATATATTTAACTCATGTATACATCGAACTCACGACCCTTGGCACAGAAGGCTGTGTGTTACCACTGCTCCAAGCGGGCTTTGAAAATCAATTGTACTTGTATAGATAAATAAATAATTTATTACCTCTTGCCAACGTCTTCTTCGTCGCCATCGTAGGGCTGCACGAACCACTTGCCGAGACGAACAAAGTCGCGCGACAGCAGGCATCTGGAAAGAAACAATATTTATGTATAAGTTTGTGTTTATTATCATATTAGCAAGAATTTTGTCTGTGTTATCTACATTATATCAGCCGGAGATAGAAAAGGATAGCTGATTGATGAAAGAATTTGTCAGTCACTATGGTGCTTATTAAATATCAAAAAATCTTTCCTCTTAGTAAATATGTATATACTCTGGGTGTATATGAAGGTCAGTATTTTTTATACATAAAAAAATAAAAGGAGACACAGAAGTAAATAGCCTTACATCTTAGTCACTATTTTTAGAATCAAAAATACAGTCGATAAATATGACGTCTATACGAAGGAACAAACATATTTGATTTAAATAAATCGAAAATATATGACCTGACCTATTTCAAGTCCAAAGACAAGTTTAATTTTTTTATGGAAGTACAAACATAAAGGAATTCTTACACAAACAAATCAGCCTTGTTAAAATGCGATTTAAATAAGTCAGGCACTTATTATTGTTTCAAAACATGATATTTGATATGGCACGATAAAAATTATCGCAACTTCACAAGTCTTTATTATAAATAAACACGTACAGCGCGGACAGATAACGACAATTGCTAAATCGTTGTCATACAAATATCTAGTACGTCAATACTTTAGATAAAGATAATACAAATTAGCAAATCAATGTCATTGGCGGCCTCCGTAGTTCTATTGTACCTACTCTTCGTCGTAAGAACGATTTATATGTATGCATATAGGTACTAGGTAGGTACCGAGGCAATGTCGTAATGTAACTCGGTATAGAATCATGCGATTGCGTACACCGATCGATATGCGGCCGTGGCGAATTTCTTTGTCTGCGACGAGTTTAATTGCTGCCTACTTAACAGTGAAACCGAATGATTAGCTGCACAATGATACATCGTGACGTAGCTATAAATTATGCGTGCTGAACGAGCATCCATTCCACAGTGAGCGCGTTCGACTGACTTCCTTACGAGCAGAAAACAACTATAAAACGAACGTGATCATTAATTATATTACACGATAACAAGCAATAAAAAGCATAACATAAGTCGCGTTCGAGAACAAACGGCTTTTAAACGACGGTGGCGATGTCGAGACGATCAAACGATTACATCCTAAATTTCTCCTCTGATATAGACCGATGGGCGGTCGGGGCGGCGACATAAGTGCCACTAAAAATATCGATTAAATTGTAAAAAAGTCGGGTTCGTATCCCTTCATTACAGCACGTATTGTAAAGTGGTCGCGATGCAGTCCCGACGCGTTGTTACTTTGACGTGCCGCTGGCGGGGTCAACGACTCGTCTGGATTTCGTTCATATCACGGATTCCACGGCGACCGGGAGATGCGACCGAAACCGCTCCAACTACTTACGGCGAGACACATTATATTGTAGTGTGCCTACCGGGTGTCGTGTGCGGTGTGCGGTGTGCGGTGTGCGAGCAGCCTACAAGCGATGACCTTGACTGCTCGTAAATTGACCGCGCGCCGGACGATCGTCGACTTATTGAAACGGGCCGATCGCGTTAGATATTTTACAAACGTGTTATGTTATGCTAAACGGGTGGTCATCAATCATAATTCATGTGAGGAGCGGCGGAAACTTTCGCTTTTGTATCGATGTTTAGCGTTGAGCAAAAAGAGTGGCAGTGCGCTTAGAACGATGCAACGACCTTCGCAACAATGAGGCGGTCCGATGCGCCCGCGCAACGCGCACCGTCACCCGCCCCCCGCCAGGTGCGAACGCAACGCAGTGTACGCAACAATCAATGAGTGAACGATTGCAGATCGCTATCCAACTAATAACCGACGATCATTGGGATCATTAAAACGAAATGCGACAGTCATTTAAGTAATTCCCTATAATTTTAACGTTGTTATCGCTAAGCTGATAATATTCATAATATAATTAAATTAGTATCGATTCAATTTAAATATCGTATAAGCTTTCGTTTTTTTATGTATGATAAAAAAATATTTGACCTATACATATTACAATAAATATTGTGAACATGTTAATTACCTTTCGATAAGATTATGCAGCGCTTTGAAGAGCAGAGATCGACACTCGTACGACAGCCCGCTCTCCCACGAGCCTTGATCGCCCTCTGCGGAAGGAAAATATACTATTATTACTATTATGTATTATTTAATGATTATAATAACTTGAAATAATAACAAAATAGATTAAAAAAATATTAGTGACATATTAATCATATTCATATTTTTCTTTATGTTCTTCGTGCGATTGATAACTTTAGAGCTACTGAGAAATAACATTTACAATTATTATACATGATAACTCTAAAATAAAACTAAACCTACGCCTAACATGTTTATCATAATGAACCAACGCTTAGTTAAAGTCTTACTGTATAATTAATGTAGGAAAAATAATTTCAAAAACTATCATATCATCATTAATTTCTTGGCTACCCAGCGAAATACATTCGGATTACATTAATTTCAAAATCTGAAAATTGGATTAAATTGTATTTATTTACAATGTTGTCAGATCGTCGTCCGCGGCGCGATAGCAGGCGCGTTGTCGCGTTGCAGTGTTAAGGATCGCTCGAGATATTTACGCTGCTATTGCATTCTCGAATCGCAATCGGAAGACAAGCCGGCCTATCACTAGCGTTACATGCGAAAACAAACGAGCGGTGCGACGTTGCCGCGCCGCGCCACTCGCGCAGCGGGCGACGTGCGCCGTCCCGCTCGCACTCGCTCCTGGGGGCGGGGCGGCGCGGCGCGGGGGCGACCCCTGTGACGTCACGCAACGATCGCGGCGCACGTGCTTGTGTTTGTCCGTTGTCGCGACCCGCGCGCGCGACACACATGCGAACGTCCGCGCCCGCTAGCATTTTAATTGACATTGAATTTTACACCTTATTATATCGTAATACGGGTGTAATCGAGTGAATATTTTTTATGACCGATGCTGGTTTGTTTAATTTAATAAGTATACAATGGTTAATTGATGGTACGATAAATAAATAAATCAGTGTTTTTATTGGTCTGGTACTACAGCTTTATTTCTATTGAATAACTTAATTATCAACAACAACGACCAATGAAATTTGTATCTACTTATTTTCAATTTCCTTTAATATTATAGTACGCGGGGGTGATACGCGCACCTTTGTAGATACTTATTTTAACCTACGTGTATTATGTATTGTACGTTAGTACATTTATGAACTTTTATTTCCGCTTACACGACGAGAAGAGCAACAAAGCATCGCATCTAATGGTGCGCGCGCGCAGCTGGAGCGGTTCCAACTCCAAGCGCATAGCCTTGACATTCGCGCTCCAGGTGCGCGCCATCTCGCGACTCGACTAGTTTTTCCACTATGTATCTCATATGTGTTGACACAGATAGCAAATCGAATCAAACTCAATGGAATTGTACACGCGCCAATGTCAGCTATTTATTTAGGTACCTACCTACATACGATGCTTAAGAGGTCAAAACGATTCTATTTCCATATGCTAAATAGGTCTTCGATAAGATGTAAACTGATGGAAATTTAAAAAAATAATATAATAATTTAAAGAGCAAACTTTATCTAGAAAAAAAGTTATAAACAACGCTTATCTTCTGCATCTAGATAGTTATAACCTTCCAACAAAGTACCTTCATATATAAAATGTTTTCTGCCATATAATTCTCTTACGCACGTAAATAACGAGTATTACCGCTGCGTCGAGGGACATACTGAGAACTGGTTCTAAGACGCGGAATGTATCGTGTATCTTGTATCCTACTCGATACTCGAGGTTCTAGTACTGCAATAATTACAGCATCGGCCTATCCGCTCCCCAACGCTCCCAAGGCCATTAAAACTGGCAACGGTTCGTTTACTGTACTCCGCGGGTCCAGCGGCGACGCGTAGCAGAGCCAGTCACGACTCGACGAGCTCCGCCGCGGTGCCATCGCGATAACACCAACAGTTTTGCTATTGATCCGCCGGAACTTTCCAACGATCTCGCAACAATTGACCCAGATCTACCGACTGACCCTCAAACTACCAACCTTATAAACATAGCCATCTTATAATCTTATAGAATGCACATTTTTAAGTACGGTAAAATCGGCGCTGGTTTTAATTTTGATGAGACAATTGCGGTCGCGTGATGAGGCTCTTACAGTTGCATAGGTGATAATGCAATAATGAAGGTTCAAGGTCGCATATTTGTCGAGGTGCTGTGGCGGTGGGCACTTGGCACCACTCGCGCTGGATCGATAGCGGGTCGGATGCGCGCCGCCGCGCCGCCCGCTACCAACCCGATAATTATCACCACGGCTTAACTGTTTAGTGTTTACCACCGGTTATAAACACCGTACGATCGTAAAGCTTACTGCCCCGCACTCCAACAAATATATTAGTACTTACTGAGCGTACGTAATTTCACTTTTACAAGTTTTTGATTTATAATTTGAGCGCTCGTGTCATAATCGATATTCAGCATTTATGAGGATTGTATAATGCCCGTTAAAAAATTAAACCGCCAACAAAGTTTTTAATGTTGCTCGCAAATTGGGGATTTTAATTTCAAACAGAAAGATTAAAACTTTCGTAGAGCACTTTGTCATGCTTTTGTCCGAAAAGCGTACAATTTTTAATCTGGACAATCAAGACGATAACATTTAAAACACTTTTCCTCTGTTTTAGGACACTTTTCATCGAATTATTTCTTTAGTGCTGTTCAAGTACTTAACCGTAATGTTTGATATTCCTCTTTTAAAAATAATATGTAGGCTTTGTTCTACACTAAAAGGATTTTAAGAATCTGCCTTATAGTTAGACAACCAACCAACCTCTGCATCTTGATACACGTTTAAGCGTGGACAAAAAAATCTTAAAAAAAAACGTTGCTTTACTAGTAAAGTAACTCATACCATCAGACCTTCAGCCGACGTGAGTAGAATCCTATGAGCGAGTCGTAACTAACATCACGGCGGGTGTGCGAGGCATGTAAAGTGTACCTAGTACCTACGTCCTACACTGTACAGTGTAGTGTAGCTGCATTGGTGCGAACCACTGCCTTCATATACAGTGCATGTATGAACATCGTAACATACCTAGTCTGCAGTTATATGCCCTATAGTTATATTCCTTTCTGTTTCGATAGTTACATTACTATTTATTGACTCGACTTTAATTACTTTGATTCCTGATCCATGCGTTAAATATGTGAAAAGATTGAAGCGAATAGGAATCAATAGGCTTTTATAAATCATGGGCATATTCTTATACTTTTAGTTTGCCCTTTGTACCGCAATGATCAACACGTAGCAACGAAGTATTAAAACCTTCTCAAAGTTTTCTGCATGTAGCCGATACGAGATCAATCAACAATTTACGTCGCCAGCATCCAGATCCGCCCACTGCAGCATACGGTGGGCTCGCTCGTCCCACCCCATACCCCATATACCCCTATGGGGCGACCTGTTGAAGACACCTTTTTGCTAAATGTCGACGGTAAATATAACATCGGGGACGAGTAGCCAGTGTTTTGGATCCATATATTATGTAAAATACTACATATCCATACCATAGTTTTAACTGTTAAGGAGTCACCTATTTCTTTTATTTGTGTTTAAGTGTTACACGTAGGGCCAGGATTCCCGATTGTTTAGTGATATAAGAGTCGTGCATAGAGAAAACTAGTAAACAGCGCGTGACAGATACTTGTGTGGAGGACGGAGGTGGCGGCGGGGCGGCAACGTCGCCGCACGAACGGCCTCGCAATCTTCGCGCGCTTTGTTTACCCCCGCGCCGCCTAAACCGGACGCAAACTACCGCACGCCGTCTTCGAAACTGGAAAACCGCCCAATAGTTTCGCTACAACTCGTTGCTAACAATTTTCATTTTCCACGGTTGGTTCCTCTTTAAATTTTATCCTAGTTACTTTCAGGGTACGTAAATATAAAAACATATAATATAATTGGTATTGTATATATTTTGTCTGAGCTAGGGGAGATTGTTGTACGTACAATCAACCATCTGTATTCACTGCAACCCTTTCTAAGCATTCTCGCCGAATGTCAAGAGTGGTGTAAATTTCGGGGTAGGTTCAGACAGTAGAGTGTGGAGTGTTCGTCGAGTTGGTGAAGAAGCGGGCGGGTAATGCGATTCAAGATGGTATCGAGCGTGTAGAAATCTGTCAATTCGCGCGCGCCCTCCGCAGAGGGCCGGCGGCCGTCCCTCCGGGCGGGCGGCTCGCCGTCTCGCTCGCACACGCCCACGTGCACGTGACGTCACGCGCGCGTCGCTCCACGACGTCACCGACCGCCCGCTAACTACCCGATGGGCGATGCGCCGCCGACCGCCGCGACACTACCCCGTTGATAACTTACTTTCTTAACGCCTTTTTTATTACCGCCTCAATTTTTATTATATCAACTCTATTAAACAAGCATCTTCTTTACCATAAAGTTCGTTTAATTTTTCACAGCTTTGTTTGAATGATTAATTGTAGAAATATAGTTATAAAATCAAACTATTGCTTTTACCAGAAAACGAGTACGCATACGTAACGCGCGAGCGAACGGGACAGATGGCAGCCGCGTAAGATTTATGGCTTTAATGTTTCGGGATAGTTGTGTCAAGTAGTGCGTCGTGTGTCGTGTGCGGTGTGGAGGCTAGAGCGGCAGTGGGCCGGCGAGGTCGGGCCATAGAATAATAACAACTAGAACCGCGATATGAACACGCAAAGCGAAGTCATTTCAAAGTAGACAATTTTGTCTACTTACATATATCGTCGCCGCAGTGCATCGTATAAAAATTCGTATATTTTTCGTAGATTTAAATTTTCCCAAAATTATAGGGTTAAATTTCTCATATCAGCAACATTATCGGTGGGCTTGTGTGCGTGTCATCGAGTATTAGAACGTGCTTTTTTACACTTACATGCATACAATTTTGGCTTCACTTACAGCGGACCGATTATTATTAAGGGACTATCAGTCTATGCGTTATAGGTCTACGGGTCGGGCCATCTGCGCGGCCCGAGTCACGCAGCTGCTAGCGGGTAGCGAGCTGCGAGTAGCGACCCACCCTCCGCTTTGTTTCCACCGCACCTAATCATTATGTGAACACGAGTATCTTAACCACTTTCGAGTCAACTCTTCTTATTCGAGTAAGCCTTCGCTGCCGGTAGTTACTACCGGTATACGAATTGCTATTCGATAAGGAAAAATTCTCACACTTAAAACTTTATTTTTTATACTGGACTATGGTGGACTTTCATATAAACTGTACAATATCCTGTTGTGCATGGCAAATTTCAAGAGTCTAACGTAAGCGGTTTGGATTTTTCATACAAAAGGATTTTCCCCCTAATTCCCATTCCCATGAGAATTTCGGGAATTTCTTTCTTAGTGCACCTCTAGAGCACCAAAGCTACGTCCCTTCCAAATTTCAAGTGCCAACGTTTAGCCGTTTAGGTTGTGCGTTGATATGTCAGTCAGTCAGTCAGTTTCTCCTTTTGTATATTTAGATAGAAAAGAATAAGCTTTACAACTGATAGTGGCAAGAGCGAATCACGAGCGAGCGACAGTAGTGCACAGTGCACAGCAAGAGTGCGGAGCGCTCTATCAAGGTGGTAACGGTACGGTGGTCGTTCGCGATCGTCGCTAATGGTAACAGGATGTACCGCTACGCAGTCGTGAAATTATTTACCACTATACTTTTATTATGTCATTATATGTGACCCACATTATACCATTGGGCATTATTAACATTTTGTTGTCTTTGGTTAGGTATAGCACGTCCTAGTTTTCCAACTATAGCATTATTCCATATTATGCGGAATAATGCTTAACGTTGAATGTTTTAACTACATCTTTTGAGAGTTCTCGATGTAAAAGATGTGAAATCTTTTACATCGAGAACTCTCAAAAGTTCTAAACAGTGCTCTCGCTCGATGCATGGAATTACATGTGCAGTGCCAGAAAATTAACAAATGTTTTTCTTTACTTTAGCATTGATGAAAATGTCGCACTATGCTCTATAATTGGAAAACTAGGCGTATGATGTTACAACAACGTAGACTAAATACGTTCCATAAGAGTTAGTTTCCGTAAATATCGGAGCTATGGCCGGCGATCGATAGCCGATCGGTGCGCACGCGCATCAATAAATAGCCCATCGCCCATCGGCCGGTACACGTCACCGAGGAGCTTTTATTAATAAAACGCCGAACAACGCGCTTACCGTTCAACAACCTCGCGCTAGGGAATCGCTTGCGACAACACTGGCGGCGTTAACAGTTATGCAATATCTACCTACATACTACTATGATCTGATTCTTGAGCTTACTACTCATCGCGTATAATACATTAAACAACATTGTACCAACTTTACTTTGAAATTATCTTTCACCAAAATTATGAATAGGGATATAACATCAGTTTGTGCTTTTTATAATTATTAGTTAAGAAAATCTAGAATAACAACTGTTATTTATATTTGATTGAAACTACTAGTTTTATGTACAGTCGACAACAAAAGCATCGTCATTCCGAAACATTTTGACACAAAAATATTTCATTAACCATTTTATCTTCTTTTCATGACATTTATGTATCAAATATTCTAGTATTACGACGACTTAAACCTAAATCGAAATAAAAGTTCTTTTGTAAAGGTCCCGTATGTTACAATTATTAAAATTTAAAATTCAAATAAAGAATTGCCATTATTAATATCGAACTACCGTCCGCGTCGTCACGTCGCGTCGACGCTACAAAAGTCAACGCGCAACGTCTTACCGCTGGCACCGTTAAGTGGGACTCAGTCTGCGCCGACGCAAGCAAGGGCGACACCTTTCCCACGGTCTGCGACTCGAATATTTTAGCTGAATTTTAAAGTAGTTTTGAGCTTTGCTAGTCATGAAGAAAGAAATAGTTAACTGGCCGACCGGGTTTGACGAATCGACAATTGTGAATGCGAACAGATAAACTGAATGAATGAATTAGAAATATAACGTCACACGAGACATTATTCATTTAAGAGGACACTTAAAATGTACTATAATCATATCGACTTTAATATTAATTGGTTATTTACACTCAAAATACCCAAATAATTTAATTATTATCTTTTATACATAAAGAACATTAATTCTATGTGCTCATAGAGTATTCATTAATATGCACAAGGGCTGAACAGTGAACTGCTACGCTTACATATAGTATAGAGCTACGGAGCATAAGCTCAGTGAGTTAGTAACCCGTTGGGAATGGAATGCGTGCGTTCCTTACGCTCAATCACGAGTACATTCTCACAATAATAGCGCGGTTTGCGGGCGCGCACTCAACCCACACGGGCCCTACCTAATTAATAAGCTAACAGCTTGTCTTCACCCTTGATTTACACTGACAACTACGAATACCACAACCATATTTAAAGCTACGCATTTACATTTTTTTCTTCTTCTATGTACACATATATATACAATACCTACGATAGGACCGACCAATTAATTCCGAATGGTTCGTACCATTTGCATGTGGCTTATCTCGACGATCGTAACAACGGGCATAAACAAGCAACAAACTACTTATCATTTGTCAACGTGTATCTTAAACAGCGATTTTTATTGCCCTCGCTCGACGCGACGTCTAAACTAGCCTAGCATTGTACGGCGACACAAATGGTATTTAGCGGAAGACGTTATCTGCTCTCATCACAAACAGTTTGTCTGCCATGAGATAATGTTTGCGTTAGATAACTCGCTGCACGCTAATAAAATACGGATCTTACTTCACGGACATAAAATATACGGGCCGTGTTGTTTGGAATATATCGCGGTGTAGATGCCGTCGCTTATTTCGACAATCCAATAAGGATTGTTGTTTTCCGTAGAGCAGAAACAACTTTCAAACGTGTACACAGTGCGGGCTAATGATAGTTCGTTTAAATTAGGACCTTATGGCGTCGGAGGGCGTAGTGTAACATGGACGATTGGACATGACGAGCTCGGCGGGCGTGGGTCAACGACTGCGCAGCCCAGGCGGCAGGCGTACGCCAATGGCCCTCATTAAATATTTCACCTAGTCTAACATTCAACACTGGACACTCTGTGACGTTATTTTATGGTAATCGTGCCTACTACAGTATTCACACGTTTATAAGAATTGTTTTCTCTTTGGAACCGATCGAAATTCTGTGAAATTGGAGAACGATTTGGTAATAACGGTGTAAATGCCTCATTTCTTAACGTTTCAAAATATGAGAGGGGATTGATTCGCAGCCAGCCGGCTAGGTAAGGGGCCTTTTATAAGAATTTGGGCGAGTGAGAGGCACATGCGCGCGAACAACATTCATCTTTAGCCATTTAAATCGGAGCCGGCTCTCGAAAATACTGAGAATTCGAAACGTTTAATTTGCAGTCGCATCGCAGCTACGCCGTTCGAAAAAATGGCAACGATCGTTTTATTTGAGTAAAACACCACGGGCGGTCATAATTTGATTGTCTGAAATTCGTCACGGAATGCCAAGTGATGTCCGTACCGGAGGGCCTCTCGAGCCGGCCCCCGGTACGTCTGGACTTATGTAGACATTAAGATTTAGTATACGAGTGGCGAGCGGCGCGTACCGGCTGCGGAGGACATGTGCAGCGAGGATCAGGTGTCGCGCGCCGCACTGACCGCGGGCAAGCCTGGCGGAACGGGTCGAACCTGTTACCTAGACACGTCGCGAAGTACCACCTAATATTTTTAATAAATTGTCCATCGCTAACTTTAGTTTGGGATGGTTAATCGCGAAATTAAAATACACAAATGACATTGGCTCCCACGAGCTAGATCTGCAAACATTAATCTTCTAATTAACTCCTTATGACCGAGTTACACCGTCTAGACGTATTCCGGTTTGTTACCGACATTGACATATGGTATTTGCACATTATTACAATTTTAGGAAGCGAAAATTCGAATGCACTAAATTATAATAATAATAATATTATCTCATTTTTACATATTAAATATAATTAATAATAATAATAAAATAATTCAGAGTATTGAAATAAAAATTAATATTATCTTAGACTATAACTATTTCGAGATGTATTAAAATATTTAACAACAAAACCTTATGATTGACGTTTCGATAGTCTTCAATAACGCTAAATCTTGGCACGAACTCAAAACTTCTATTTGCCGTCCGTAGTGAAATCCTTCATTATAACTTCATTAATTAGTTATTGGTTAACACTATTTACATCTAATACAATAAAAAGTAATGACGGTAACTTCACGCCTCTTGATATCTGATTTGATGAGATAAATATGTCAGGAGCGTATCTAATGCAATCATTTATATGAAATTAGTAGTTAGTTCTAACAATATACAAGTTGGAAATGTTTGCTGTAGCCGGGTAGCTATAAAGTGTACTGGGTACCGAATACTAGGTATATAAAACAGTGTCGTAATTGAATTAATGCCGGCGGCCTGCGGAGCGATACGGTGTTCGCCGTAGTGTGGAGAGGCCATACAAGAGCGGCGGGTGTCGAAGATTGTATTGTGTAGGTGCAGGTCGCAGGTACTGGGTAGGGGTTGTCGCGGCCGGCGGCGCGTATCGATCAGCCAGCGGCGCGGCTGGCCCGAGCGCGCGGTGCCAGCGCCATTAGACCCCGATCACTGGAGCGCCGGTTATTATTACTAGGTGCAAAACGGCGCGAAGCCGATAAGGGCCTATTAGTACCGACACGCTACCTTCCTACTCCAATCAGAGAAAATATATACAAGATGTAGATATCTACTACGACTACTCTTCCGCATATATGATACTTGACATATGTTATAAGATATGTTCGTTTAACCGTGCCTTACCGAGAATACCGCAACCGTAAACTAGCAATAATAGGAATCGACCCCTACTATCTTTCCGCCACTTCGCACCTAATTTATCGCGGTGTTTGTGTATTACATACGGCAGTTATGATTTCGGTTCGCGATATTTGTGGAGCACCAGCCGTTATGCGGTGCGGGCAAACGATTATGATCACGCATCAAATTTTGTGGTGACTCGTAGACGCATAACCGATGGTTGATTGTGATGGTTATTGATAAAGGTATGGAATATTCTAGTACCTTCATAAAACTGTAATTAAAATCATTAACTACTAAACCTGGTATAGGTTTAGTAGCGGTAACAGTCAACTTAAACTCACGCCATAATATTTTCGTATGAGTATTCAATCATTCAGCACAGAAATCTATTATTCTATCTAATTACAAGTTATTCGTATCAAATAAAATAGTAACTTTGGCATTCAGTCAAGTGCCTACTGTAGCAATTACTATTATGCCCGTACAATAACAACTATGTACAGTCCATTACAAATGTATATTAACACATTTGACATGACGAATTAACTTAACATTAATAGATCCTTATAAATGAGTATCGATGCAAGAGGTCAAACAAATCGCGCATAACTCCGTAACAACTGAACCGATTTGCATATTCCGGAATATACTAGGATTGTTTTTGGTTAATGGAGCAATAATATGTAAGGTTAGGTTAGGCCAGCCAGTTAATTTTAAAAATACAGTAAACAAATTCAATCAATAAAGTATTGAGTGTCAAAATGCTCTGTCATATTAAATGTGTTAATATACATTCGTAGTCGACTGTACTATTAACAAGAGCACTGGTCGAGTGTAAAAATATTAGGTAGAGAGGTACTCTGCTGAGCCGATCATTGTTTTCGGTGGATTAGCTGTAGTCTACTGCGCATTGTTTAGTATTGACTCGCTTGCAATACAGACGTGTTATATAGTTATAGCTAGGTATTAAAAATTGTATAGCTTTGCGTTATTATATTACCTTGGAAGGTTGTTTGTCTTAAAGACTTTTATTTTTGTACGAATATATAACGACCTTTAAATTTAGAATAATTTTATTTATTTAATATAACATTAAGCAAATAATATTACACATTTAACATATCTAAATACAAGACCTATCAATTACACGCTCAATCGCTAGTATATACTACATACAAATAGACAATCACCTACACCGTGAGCACCGTCGATCGTGTGTATAAAATGATTCATTAACCACCGCTTCATGAATTAATGAGTAAACGAGATGGAGTAACAAAGATAATTCGTTCCAACGAGTGTGCGATACACTCCATTGTTGTCCGTGCATACAAACTGTGTTACGAGAAACTTCTCGTACCTTCCAGAATCTTCTAGAATAATCTTTAATAAAGGAGTCATTCTTCACGTAGCCCGGGGCTGATGTAAACCGATTTAACCGTTGTCGCGTCCCTGGTGCGAATGAGGCGGACATTCTCACGTACACGAACACGGCTCGGTCGGACAGATTCGTCGCAAATTGTTACTAGAAGGCGAGCACCCGTCTGTGACCCCCGGTAACAATTTGCGCCCCATATCGTGACTACTTCTAAGGGATCTATGTCTATTAGGGTCAATCGAATGATAAATCAATACGCAGACGGTATAGCAGTTGAATGAATGGGATATGCATTGTAGTCGGGAGTAAAGGCTATAAAATAGAGGCTGGTATATAAGGATTATAAATGTTGCAGTGTTGAGGGTCGACAGAGCTGGTGGCTACGACCGGACGGGAAATTGCCGTAGGTACGATTATTTCCGTTTGCAGTTGAACCGGCGGCGACCTTCGATCGCTTGCATTCGATTTTCCGTCCAACTTCACAAGCCAATTAATTATCATTGAATTTAAAATGCGCGAGTAGGTCATAAAGATAATAAAACGGGCACTACAACGTCGTATCGCTTATTAAGAATCATATATAATCGAAAATATTTGCATATGAATAAAAAAAATTAAATGAAAATAACGCCGTTAAAATAATTCATTACGGTACACATAATGAAGCTCTGAATTAAGATGCGTAAAGGTGCAAGTCAAGGTTGAACGTAACAAAATTATTTGACTAGATTACCGTTTGTTGGTGCCTATATAATAGGTAGGGCGAACAGAATGCTAATGCGAGGCCATCACAATGCGTCGATAAGGCGTCCTTGCGCACCCCGTCTCGCCATATAAGCGAAAAGTGGGTGACCGGGAGAGATTTATCACCGCAATAACGGTTTTATATTTAGCGGGAGCCGGCCGTGTAACATGCAAAATGAGATGTCTTCAGTTGTCTCAAGTTCGTATACAGAATTAAAACGAGGTGACCAAACACGTCGTCTTAATTACCCATTCATACTCGGATACAAATATATTTGCACAAGTGGACAGCAACCGGTTCAGTACTAGCGAAACACTGATAATAGAAACATTTCCTACTATCTTACTAATAAAATAAACACGAAAGTAGATGTGACCTTAGAAGAAACCTACACGGCAAAGAATAGTCTATAAACTCTACGCAGTAAAGTTCCTTTCATACGCCATAAAACAGTTGAAGTTAATAAGGTCAACCGAACGTGGAGCATTTCATTCACCCAAACACATAGGTGAGCTTAAACAAAAAGCAGCGGCGGCAAGGAATCAATCTTTCCGATATTGCCCTTTACCGCGTATCTGCGAGCACTTAGCAGCGCGCACGCGTAACACAGTTCCGCCCACTTCGCGTCTAGGTGCGATGTTACGCAACCGGCAAGTGGCAACACAAACACCGCTACGACTTCCTCGTGCACCGCCCGCGCCGCCGCCGCCGCCGCCGCCGAGATAGAACACACCGTTATCAAAATATCGGTCATTACCAACGTTATTACGTAGCGTTACACGATACTTGATGCCTACTTGACGATTCACTAATATTTTGGTACATTTTTAACGATATTGCGATTATACAGGACATTATAACAACCCTACAACTTATTATTCGTGTTAAAAATCAAGTACTCAAGCCTAAAAAGCGTTTACACTTCTAATGAATTTATCACATAGAAGGAATTTTACTCGATTCGGGCTCCAGTGTTACGCGCGGTTAAAATAAACAAACAAACTCTTCGGGTTTATAAATATAATAACGTATCTATATACATGTATTAACAAAAGTATTTTTGGTACAAAGACTCGAGCCGGGTTGAAGGAAACAAGAGGTACACAATGGCGGCACCGAAATACGACCGTTTATGTAGATTTATGTCACAGTCTATTTCGGGATCTGGTCGTAGTCGGGTGAACTTGCACTCCAATGCCGTGCTTCAAGCGATATTATTTAAATAAACACAAAGAATGGAAATCAAGGCTTGATATTAATAGCCCGAAGCCGACCTTTTTCTGGGTTTAAAGTTTAAAAATCTTAATACATACATGTAATTAAGTTTCACGTTGTTTGTACCTAAACTACTGAACCGATTTTAAATTATATTTGCACACCGTGTACAGTTTGATCCAACTTAAAAGATACGATAGTTTACATCATTATATATGCGAGCGAAGCCGGGGCGGTTCGCTGGTAAAATTATATATTTCACGCTCTTTACTTCACGAGTTTATCATTTATAACTTAAAGCAACCTACACCGAATAACCTAACGTCACATACAAGCTACACGTCTGTATTCAGGTCGCAAGAGAAAACAATTACTACCTATCGGCTTATCGTGTCTATCGCCAATTACGCGAGCTTATTTCTCAACGCGTAAGTTTCTCTCTATTAACAAAATTAAAATTTCACAGTTAATTTGATAAAGTCTCCGAGAGCGGCGGGATCTAGGACCCTTTTCAAAGTTTGGTTGAGACACTTGAACTCGCGAAACTTGCAGGCAAGCGTTCACTTTCTTTTTCAACGTCGAAATTACTTTTATTCTTCCATATACAACGAGATATCAACAACTTGTTGATATCCAAACTTCTTCAAACTCGCATTGTTGAGAGCTCAGAGCGTGTGCGACACGCGATTGTCATTTTGTCAGATTCGACTTTCGTTACAGGCTTTTGTTAAGACCCTTAAGCTGATAAATACTATCACGCACTCGGCGAGATGAAATAATTAATTACTAAGCAGGAGCAGCATTGTTACGTTAATGACGTCCTAATTAATTTGTAAAGGATCTGTTCAATCTTATTTTTCGGCTTAATTGCCCTCTCGAGTTCCGGGCTCCAGCTCCATTGTCGCGTAATGTCATCGCGATCTTAATCTTTGTCTTAATTGCCGCGGATGATACAACAAGCGGGAGTTTTGTTCGACGAACTGTTACACTGAGCCATTAAGCTGTGAGCGGGAACGGATTATCCGTGTTCAACTTGCGGAGCCAGCTGTATTTCTCTTTCGGTAATCAACTTGGGGCGTTTATCGATACTACGCCCGAGTGTTACACTATCGACGACTCGTTAGCGCCGATAAGTTTAGATGTCTACCGCGATAGTGCATATTGTTATGCGATAGTTATTGTTTGTCATGTTTTATATTAGAAAATCGAAATCTTAGATTATGGTTTTGATTTAAGTCATAATATAGATACAACTTATCCTACTGGTAAGCCTGTTTACGAGTACAATGGGTGTCACTCACGGTTGTCCATGAGCTCAGGCGCGACGAGGCCGGTGAGGTCGGGCTCCTCGCCGTACCAGAAGATCCAGAGCTCCTTGGCGGCGCGCAGCGAGAGCGGCGGCGGCGCGGGCCTGGCCATGTCGGGGTCGGTGAGCGGGCCGGGCACGCGCCGCCACACGCACAGGATGTCGCCGGCCAGGCAGCGCGCGTAGCTGCTGATCACCGGGTCGGCGAGCGGCGCCGCGCCCTCCTCGCCCTCGCCGCCCCCGCTCCCGCCGCCGCCGCCGCCGCCGCTCGTCTCGCCCCATACCAGCTTACGCCATTTGATGCCGTGCAGTTCAGTCTGCGAACAACCACATACATACACTTGCAACATCACTTCATACAAAGTTCCTTTCTTTATCCTTATCCTATGCTTAAAAGGCAGTCCCCTGTGGGAAGTATGCTAAGTATATTCCAGAATCAAGTCCTTATGAAGCAACTTTAATATATACGTAACACGGACCTATAGTAAAAAAGTGAATATGTTTACGTAAATGTGCATTTATAAAGTGAAAGTATTTACATATTATATCAAATGTTGATTACAGCTGTTTGTAGTTTAGCATTAACTAATTAATTCCTAATACTTGTCACTTGAGTGATAAGATACGAGGTCGTACCATAATGATTATTTTGGTAATGACTCGCGAATATACGCCAAATAGTCTAGATAACGCTTTAAGAAAGGTATATACTAAATAGTTAATATTTTAAGACAAAATTATTTTTTATGATAGTAAACATTGCATAGCACCTTTATTTATATCGCCAGCAAATTTAGGGTTAACAGTAAAGATAGAATAGCTTGTAGTTTTAATTATAGAAGCCATCAAATTGTGCCTCTATGTAAGCTTGCAATTACAATTCATTTAAATGTATGCTTAAATCTTTTAATTCCGCATTCGATTTTCATATTTTTTTTCATCAGAAAGAATGATTCAAGAGGAAGGATCATGTGTATAACAAATTCATAAATACATGTAAGACCGCGGGGCGCGTCTAGATACATATAAAGTACGGCATCTAGGAAACAATATCAAAGGATCAGCCGATTGTTCTACGCTCGCATGGACACGGACGGAGGTGAACGGATAGTCGTGCGACCTTGTAGATGTGAACATTAGGTCAAAACACGGTGTTAGCGAGCAGGCCCTTGTTGCCGAACGCCGACACATGGATACTTCATGCACAGCTTATGTTAACAGAGGTTTAACTTATTGTAATACTATTAGGTGCTAATATCTGATACTATTAACACGTAAACTACATCCGTTTGAGGTTGAATAAATATATAAAGAGCGACTTTATTCTTTACTAGCGTACCCGTAACCACTTCGTTGGGCATAATGTTAACAATCCTTTTTTTATATGACACTCAGCAATAATGTGGCTTTCTATTAGTGAAACAATTTTTAAAATCCCGAGGATATCCGTTAAAATCACACACTTCTTTGTAATTGCATTAGTATAGATAGTATAGATTACTTCAATCCAAAAGTATAAAAATAAACGAAACCACTGAGCAGAGCTAGTTATAAATAAATACATGCATCACCGTCATCGCTTTGAGCATATTTTCAAATGTACTTAACACAATTGACTACCGACTACTCACCTATAACATTACGCCAAATTACTCTATAAAATGATAATGGATCGTTGTTTGATTGCCACAACTGGATATGATATCATTCTAGCCACGTAAAACTAACTGGCCCTTTAAAAGTTCCGTAGCAACATTGTTTAGTGGGAAGAGAAAGAGGTCACGCATGACGGTGCAGATTGTGGAGGCCCAAACCGCAGATGTATAGGTGTGGCAGGCAATTAGCGTTCGATAAGGTCATTGATCGGAATTCCGCGAGACATCTGCAGCGGAAGGGGTTCTCCGGGAACACCTGGCGCCGCGCGCGTGGGGTCGCATCCGCGATAAGGGGACTGCCTCTGAGCGGCTTCGGGAGGCAGCCTTTGCGCTTAGTAACCCACACTGCATCGTTTGTTAACAGCTATTGAATGTTTTACCGAGAAGAACGATATATTATCCTTTAATTAAAATTAGCCTAAATTATTTTCTTAACTTGTAAACTTATATGTATGTGTTCTAAGCCGCTTCAAAGACAAAGCCAAATATATCTGTATTCAACTAAGCTAAATAGTATAATAACACTTTAGACTCATGACATTATAAAGTACCTACAAATACCATCGGTTCGGGAAGCATTGTCTACAGAGAACAACCCTGAGAAGAAACCCTGAGAACTCATTTAAAACTCAACTGCACTCTGCAACTTCTATAAACTGAATCTAAATAAAATATGATTATTAATTGGTGTTGATTGTTGCTCTTTATAAATCAGCGTTTCATGATCTCGGTTCGTTGAGTTTTAATGTGCTTTATGACCCGGATTTACCACCTTTGTGTGTTATGAACTACTTAGTAGCTACAAATTATTTTGTGACATGAAACCTGTATTAAATGAACGGGTAGGTAGGTAATAGACTCTTAGCTTCTGATAATATTTAACACAGTATGTGAATTAACGTCGTTCGGCATGAGGACACTTAACATATTTAAAGCTTATTCTACTTTAACTTTATGTTTACAAACTCAGAAAGCTAACTAAGTTGTTCGTGTTTAGTTATGAACAAAAATATGATTCTTTACTTGGTCTATATCTTGTTTAATGTGCTCAGTAGCTCCTATTAAATTTTATATTATTTCTAAATAATATGTTCATTCTCTTGAAGGCAACTAAATGAACTATTTGGCCAAACACCGTCTCTTAAGATACAGGACTCCTAGTTTAAGAGGCAGGGTTATAATTTTTCTTGTTTTGTATAGATTTAGCTAAATTAATGGCATGTATGACCTACCACCTTATGGCTATCTGTATAATTACTTTTGAGAAATAAAGATTTTTATTATTTATTTTTAATAACTGTTTGTTGCTGACAGCTATGAGCTGTGGAAATAAAAATTTAAAGTTACCCCCTTAGTAGTGCCGTGCACGCTAATATTAGGTATAATAGGTATAGTAGATGGTGGTAGGTGGTGTGCGTGGTAAAAGAATGCAAGCAGCCGATTCGTTCGACGTCGAGGCCGCTTTCTAACGTCCGATGCGCCCGCGCAGACCGCTTCACTTTCTATTGTGACGTGATCACGTCTTCGTTCTTAATATGTATGTTTTCGTTACAATTTCTGTCTTAATCATTTGGAAAATGAAAATTACCTATTACAGTTATATTTACAGTCTTTCTTAGACTTCTTTTTTATAAGCTATATTTATGTATGTATGCTACGTATTAAGGCACCTACATACTTTGTTAAAATATAAACGAGGTAGATAAACGGTTGACTGCGACTTCGCTCGGAGGTTGGCGGGAAGATTGTGTAGGTAGTGGTACATAAAGAGCGGCAAAGGCGGAAGTCGGCGCCAATATCCGGCGACAGCCCGCCGTAGAAGCACGAGTTCATCGTAGAAAATATGCAGTTATTTGAATTTAAAATGTGGAGCGAGTGCGGTCTACTGACCCGGCCAAGCTTTGGACAAACTCGCCTTTGTCAATTATAATATACAAACTACATATAACGTAGACGCAAACATAATCCTATAATTACAGTAAACATCTTATAAGGAACAACAATTGTCCGTAAAAAGTTAAGAGGTATCAAATATGCCAAAAACAAAAAACTGCATAACCAAACAAGTATAAAGTAGGATCAAGTAAATTTATAAGAAAACTATTGCTTCAACTTTAAATTATAAGGTCATGATATAATATCATTTTCAAGTCCGCTTTGTAAGCTTTTTAATTTGATACACGTATAAGAAATACATTTCCACTTTCTACCCTTAAGCGTCGTACATTCACCATGTCTCTTGTTTAACCTTGTTAAAATGAACTCTTGGGTTATTAGATAAACTTAATTTTATCAATTAAAAGATTTAATCGCGAAATATAAAATAGCCCTTCTTTGCAGTTCAATAAAAAGTCGAACACCGCTAGACGAGAATGGGATAGCGTATATTGCGCGAGCGAGACGGCGCATCGCGAAAGTGAGAGGAGCTGAAAGGAGGCAACTGCGGCGCGCGGCGCGGCAACGTCGCCCGGTTACGTTACTAGCGGGCTGCGGGGGTAAACAATCCGATGTGACGGCGAGATGCGCGTGCGCCCCCGGCCCTGCACTTCGCTACTGCATTTTTGTTTTGTGACGTCACGCGCTCGGGCTCCGATCGATTTATTACTCAATAGCTGCAATTCATCAAAATAAATGTCACTCGTTTCCTCCATGATGAATGTAGGTGATGCGGTCGAGAGCCAACGGTGATCGTTACAAATTTAAATAAATTATCGCGGGCTGTTCCGCATGTGGATCCTTCATCGGCAGTCCGCGGTACTTGTTTACAAACAGCGATACCCGGGTGACCTTAGCTTAACGCTTCACCGTTCGTTACAATGCACTAATGCGCTTTGTTTCTATTTGTGTTTTGTATTCAAACTTGTAACAATGCATTTTAAGCTGTTGGCGAATCTAAATATTTTTCTTGTGAGTATTATAATACTTTTAATATGATTGAAAATTTAATTTAAACTTAACACACGATAATGAAAATTAATTATAAACTTATGTGGGCTTTTATAATAAAGAGCGTTTAATTAAACTGTTAAATAAGTACTTATTTTAATTAGCACAGCCTTGAGCGAGGCATGCGTGTGCATTATATTACATACCTACAATAAACATAATTATGGGTAAAATAAATGAAACTCGATCTTATAAGTTATTTACATACTAGTTGTGTCTCGCGGTTTCATCCGCAATTACGACAACGTAGCCTTTTTATTTGTAATATTTATTTATGATTCGTATTTAGTATAAAAATGCAATTTCCGTATCAAGATCAAAAATAAGGCTTGATTTTACTTTACTTATACCTATACATCAAAATACAAGCTACTAAAATGCCAAAGTCAATTGAGTTGTAACTTCAACTTATATCGATAGATATTACGTTTCAAGTAGGTACTAACTACTACCAGGCACCTACTTGACGATGTGATACGCTGCAATAAATAATATGAAACAGCCGAATGAATGCTTACAACTTACAAGTCGAGCGCAATCTACAATCTCGGTAACGCGGTGCGTGACATAAGCGCCGTATGTCGACCACTTCCGCGAACATCATTGTTATGTACCGCACGTTACATTTCACCACCACTCGCTGCACTCCACCCGCCGCAGCGCCGCCATAACCCGCTTTGTATATAACGACGTAAAGCCTATATTTGTGCGATAGCTCATGTTACTATGTACCTACACTCGCGACGCTACGATACGAATCTTTTGATATTTTAAGTTTGTGTAGCGTATTACAATACGCGTTGATCGTTTAACTGGTAATAGAAATAATTAGTGCGTCGTGTTGTGTATCAGTCGACTGTATATCTTTACATAATCAATTATTTTTATATAATATACATATATTATTACCGTCAGTCCTTACTAAGGTAAATAGAAACGATTCGCCTTTAATAAGATTCGAGAAGCGTGTTCAGAGTTACCTATAAACATTCTTCTGACATCAAAAGCACATCGCTCAGGGGAGTGTGGGCAGCAGCAACGAACCAATTACCGTTATTTCCTTCTCAGTTTTTCTGTGTAACAAGAGCGCGTGCGAGCGGGACGCACAATGCGGCACCACAATGAGCCATGTAT
>JADANM010001810.1:9336944-9348029 GCA_026213755.1 Eurema hecabe
AATAGGAAAAATGAGTCGTTGTTTATGTTCTAAATAGGAGTCAACCCACAAATAGGAATGCCATAGTTCCACATTAAATAAACGCATCAGCCGTTGCATTAAACACACAGCTAATATTAAAAATAGAAGTGGTATAATATTTTTGTATTCGAACATTCATCGAACTTAAATGTAACTCATTCATATTTCTCTATTACCAAATTAAGGTTGACCAGTTTAATAGAGACTTCAAGTATATTATTTTGGGAAATTCACTAAGACTACTTTAAAAGTTTATTTATTCAGAACGAACGTGTTTAATCTTATACCAGCAAGATCAAGTTATTGGATCAATTTCCATGGTTACGGATTTGATATCTCACTTTAATCCATAAATTCGAGGCGAGTCACAATTATTGTAGTACCTGCTCAGTGTGAAAACATTTTTACTAATTAAATCACACGCGCGTAATAATAATAGGTACCTATAGTGAAAACTTGTTTTCCGTGAATTGAGGGCCAAAATGAAGGGCCAAGGTAAACCATCTAGCATAAGCTTGAATTAAGATAATCATTACTTTGCATAATACTACGAAAACTGTTATGTAACAAGTAACTAAAATTAATTTATACATTTAGGATGTTATAAGTCTTTCGTTTTACCTAATTGTTCTTATTCCTAATAGTTGAGTGTACTACATATTTACTTTAAATATAAATCACGAAAGTTTATAAGCATGTAAAACATACACCTACATATAATACTACCTACCTATACTACTTCTTAATAGAATTTATATTCAGCAAAGAAACACAAAACAAGTGTGTTTCAATAGAATCGTTGTGTCGTTTATTTGTTTGAAACCAAGTGTTGGGTCGTGTCGCGAGATGAGGAAGATTAACTCGCCTCGCCTCTCGCGAGTGGCCGCGAGTCGTGCCAACAGCCAAGCGTACAATCATACAATGATATTATTTACAAAACAAACGCCGCGCGCCGGCCAAATGCGTCCAATATCAACACCGCTTATTTGATTGTGTGTTTTATATTTTATTCATTCAGCATTTCACTTTATTGCCGATAAACACTACGTTTTACTTATCTAAATGGGTACTCAATTAATGACATGTATATTTTGTTCAATTTCTATTTCGAAAAGTAACTTTTAGTGAACAGAGGACATGCATTCGTTATTCAACTAAATAACAATATAAATGTTTCAAAGCCCATGAACCCCATATAATAGTTGATGATCGATATTTCTGTTTGATCAATAATAAATTGGAGCTTCCTATAGACGCACCTTGCTCGATTATGATTATGCAAGCATCGTGTATCTTGTAAGTTTACGATAAAGTGGAAAGTCCGCGATACACGAGAGCACAGCGGTAAGACGGCCGCGGCGGGTTCGTCAGTTATCTTGACCCACATACGCGCAGCGGTCTCGTTCGCACTCTCGCTAATCCACCGCCGGACCCTAATTGCTACCCGAACCGAAATTATCGCTCGAGATGTTTGTTATTGGAAATCTATTATTATACATCGATACTCCGACCAAACAATTTAGTGGTAACGATCCAATCACCATTACATGTTTGCGGACGATCGCTCGATACATTCTACGTGTTGCGAATTGAATTACATATTTGCCCTTTACCGGTGACTAAGTGACATATCATTAATAACTTTAGGAAACTCAGAAACTGCTACAATTTAGAAACAATTCATTTAGAACGCAATACTCATAGCCTTCCTTCACGTTGATTTATTGCTAATACAAGGAAAGTAGTTTTTGGAACAGTGAGTATTATATGTATTACGTATAATAGTCGAACAGGGTAAAACGAAGAGCAGTCGTATTGTGATACATGAGATGCATGCGTCAATGGTTTTCCACGGCTGCCAATCACTTAGGATACGGACGTATAGTAAACATACCAATTACAACTACTACAATATCAACGCATTGATCACGGCGCTAAATAAATAAATAGAATAAGAATGACGCAGTAGTTGTTAGAATCGTGTGACTGCACAAAGAATTCTAGATTAAGATAAGGAAAATGTATGCAGACAACAGCCGTAAAACCGACTGCACTTTTCCTCGAGACATCAAAACAGAACCTTGACACGGCAATAAGGACCAATACCAGGTCAAGGGCCTAACAAATGCCGATGCAATGATTCGTCTCATTTGTTATTTATGTTAAACATTTTTGTGCGCTTGCGTTCATCAACTTGTAAATTACTTCATTTATACTGTGGCGTACTGCTGCGTTGTTTTACTAGAAATGCTATACTTTAACAAGTATCTAGTACTGCTAAAAACTATCCCTAAACAAAGTACAATTTTGGGCATTGAGCCAATAAAGGCAATATGAGAAGCGAATAGGAAATTAACGTAGTGTTCTGTAGCAAACCTATATTTACTTATTAACACATAATTTGAATAGCAGGACTTTACCCAATAAAAATTCTCGATGCTCCTTATGCAGAGAGCAGGTCCTTACATAACGTAAACGCAAATATATTAACAGCTAAGCGTTCGATTAGTTCGAGAAAGTTTCACATTGTGCTCTGTGAAATACCAACAATAAGTTCTGTTATGAAAGCGCAAGGGCAATAAGTAGGTGAAGGACACCGCACAGCTTAGACCTTTGAAATCCTTGATAAGAAAATCTTTAAGACGAATTTATAATAATAAACTTCAGGTCGCGTATATTAACATAGCGCCATCTAGATTCTAGTTCCACGCTAAGCAGAGCTATAAATAAATTAAATGTTATATGTACTCTTCATTTGCAAATAAAAACATATAGTACATAGCAATACCCAGACTCCGCGAAATCACGAATGGATTTAAAATGTAACGATAAAAATGGTAATATTATTCTTCTAAAACTGTTATAAATTGTACGAACACATAAAGAACAGATGAGATAATAATTTATATTTCAGCAAATGATTTCAAATCAAAGTTAAACTGTAGACTGCAGACAGTGACATAACAGTCGTGTTTAGGACAACACAATATCAAAGCGCGGCTCGCACTCGGCGGGGCAGCATGACACAGGCGGATCAAAGACGCGCAGATAAAGCACCCTTATCGCGTTGATAAGGGGCTGACGCGCTGTTCGCAACTGTCATTGCTACTCTCTTGGGTGTAGGTCATCTCATGCTTGAGCGATTTCTAAGGCAATTGTAAGTAGTTGTAAATGTAAACCGTCATATTCAATTATATTATTTTACTGTGGAATCAATTGTCGGAATTTGAAGCAAATCAAGAGCCGAAATAAAGAGGTTGGTAGATAGACAAATCTGTAGAACGTTTTTGTCTAACTTATTCAAGAGTTGAATTTTTATAAGTTACTTTATAACTAAAGGCGAAGTGACTAGGTAAATTCGACCTACATCTGAGTGTCCGATTAAATGAAATGAACCAAAAATTCACATACTAAATGTTAATTGGGAAATAATAATGAAAGTTGTAAGTTCCACTTTACTTTATATGAAGTAACATAATGTTTACCTACGTGCCTTTTAGCGCGTACATAAACAACAAATAAACTATGTTTTTATACATGCACAAGATGGCGCTATGAGTGCCGATAATAATTAATTTATTAAAAGAGGTTGCACTCAGCAGATTCCTTGCGTAGTTTGGTTTTGTGACAGAGAAACATGTGTTTGTAAGCAATGTTATAACAACCGATAATTTAAATCCTTATTTGTAAAATAAATGGTGAGAATTGGTCATTCATTCCCTGTATAATAAAAACTTCATAAAGTCAAAAATATAAAAACCCATATGATATTGTTCTATCCACGACAAGAGCAAAAAATAAACAATGAACGTGAATAAAGTAAAAAGGTAGTTGGTTGCAGTGTGATAGCGATAATTATCGCCACCGCTCGGACCTTGATAGCCGACGAGACCGCTTATCAGTCAACAAGACACCCGCGACACAACAAAATCTACCGCACTTATTTATTCACCAACCATTTATTACATTATTATTCGTTTGTATTTAACATGCCATTTGAAATTGTTTAATAAATATGTATGTAATCTACATTTTCTTTCATTATATAGGTTTAGTTTATCTATTTGAAATTTGTTATAGGACAAATAAGTACAGCAAACTATCTTATACAGAAAACTATTCACGATGTAATTAAGGAAAAATATTTCGAATCGATTTAAATAATATTGAAAGACAATCATAAATACGGACAGATAATTATTAAGGTTAATTTGAAGACAATACGCGTCACATAATTGGAGGCAATTAGCCGAAAACGTGTATTAATAACATACGGTACATGTATTGAAATGTGATAATGTGCAATTTATATTAAGTACGTTAGTGCGTTAAGTAATCAGGCGTTCACAATTACCTTGTCTACATAAGGAACAAGTTTTCCGTCAGCCAATCGAGATTCCTTTAAGGTGACTTTTGTCAACGTGCATATCTTTATGGTCAAGTGGACGGTCGACCTTGAGTGCTGTACCGAATTCCGAGCCTTCGTGTGATTCTTACGAGCTTTGCTATAAGCCTTAATTGGCACATAAAACAACAGCTTCACTTGCAGTTTCGACGAGAGGAAAGTTACAACTTTATAGAATGACACGTCTTTAGCACTTTCTGGTTTAACACTCTAGCGACAAGGACAAAGTTTCATTATTTCATTTAAAGGAGTGCTATTTAAGATACTATGTGACTTTCACGCTTAAAACAGCTGTTTACGTTCTTCTATAATAGAAAAACATTTAATAGTTTATTTAAGCTTAGTAGTTAAGTATTCATAAAGTATAATAGCTAGCGTCGCTCACTCTCGACATATTAAACACAAAGAGAAAATGAGTTTTTACAGAGCGTGTGGCTACGTATAGAGATGGGGATAGACGCCTTCAGATAACATGAATAACTAAACGGAATTCGGCCATTCCGTGGACAATATCGCCGCAGCGGCGCCGGAAACCTAACATTTAATCCTGCATGCAATGGACTTCTTTATGGGATGGGGAATCGCATATTTAATAACTTACACAAGCTAAATGGGGACAATAAAGGCGAATATATATTATACCGTTCGGTGGATGATGATGGGATTATTATTCATATAATGCTCTGCAAGTGACATTGCAAAAAATATGTGGATAATTAATTTTATTTTAGTACGAAAACGTTTACAAGCAATACGAATCTACTTTATGTAGTACTATTTTACAACAGGGAGCAGACATTGTCATCGGCGTCGATATAGAATATAGATTATAGAGTATAACAAAAAACGCGGTTTCACGCGCATCGCCGAGCGTGGCATGGGAAAGTGTCGTATCCGACCATTCATAGCGGGTGAATGAGACGCCCGCGCAGCCCGCCCCACGACGGACGACCACACATTATTACTTACCCATCTACTATATACTTATTTGCTTTACTGCAGTATTGAAAAATCCACTGTTTTATGTATTAGTTTTTGTTTATTTGTTTACATATACTGAATAGCCCATAAACTATTAGACCGATTTCAATAATTTTAATATCAAACCCTTTGACAGAACATAAACTTCAGTTCATCTTCATAAACAAAAAAATTCAATAACACGAATTTTGAATAAAACAATAATATCATGTTATTTTTTAAACTTGAATATTGTGTGTCAATAAATGTGCTATATTGAAATCAAGAAGTAATATGAAGGTCAATATAGGTTTGAACATAAACATTCCTATATGGCGCGATATTTAATATACATCGTCTGAATATGGATAATGGATACGCCGTCGCATATTAAACATTACAATGATATGTATTTGCCAATAAAGATAAAACAGTCTTTAAGTAATACAGTAACTTTTATAAGATGATTAGGTTGAAGTAAATTTTACAGATAAAAGACAAATCAATCATTTACAAAATCTCAGAAGCACATCCCGAATCTGAGGGGTGCCGAGGTTGCTTTACATCTGCCATTTTAAAACAGCTGTACTTGACGTACACACAGTAGTCCATCCCCCATCTTACCCTACCAGTAGGATATCCTTATAAATGAGAGAAGCGAGACTTATTCGATTGTTTTCAAAAAAGTTATGCAAAATGAAAGTATCAAAGAATCTCAATGTGAAAAGAAGTTATGTACGCGATCTACTAAAGTAGTGAGTGTATTGAACCCGGCGCAATGTCAGCCTAGTGAGTCGATGCGTCACCGACCCGCGACCGGCCAATGTGAACGACAGTCAGAATTCCACTCGACAAAAGGCGTCGTGTCCGCAAACGATGCATAAATAATTAGACAATAAGCAAGCAGGGCAAGAAATCAGTAATTTGTGTCGCGGCAAGATAGGCGGAGCGGCGAGAGAGACGGGTGCAGGCGCGCGCCGCAGCGCGGAGATGTGGCAACGCGTCAGGTGGAAATGGCGCCGGGCTGCTCTCCGTCGAGGACGACCGACCGCCACCGCCCCCACCCCCGCGCCCGCCCCGCGCCCTCCACACACCCGCCGCTAATCCTCAACCGAATACAATCTGATAAAATTCGCGCCAGCTATGAACGTTACGCAAAGCGACTCCATACTACAAGACGATGATAATGAATGACCGTACCGTTGCTTTGCACATAAACATTCCCACTGTCATAAATTAACTCGCAATATATATGTGTAACCGAGCGCTGCTGTAAGAATATAAACGTAAGAAAGTTATTTCCTCGACCTGGCGAAACTAGTCTCGCGAACACATTACGGTCCGTTTTAAGCTAGGTGAAGTCAAAATGACCTCTAAGGGCTTGAGGCTTCTTACGTCCTCGCTCGCTGATTGCTATGATTTTTTATGGGTTAGCAACACGACATGATTCTGCGTTCACGGTGTACGATGCCAGAATGACTAACAGGCAAACGTCATGAGCCGACTAAGCATGAATACTCCAATATTAAGTGTTTTAAACATTTGATCGATTTCATTGCCGTATTACACTAAGGTGAATTTTGTATAACATCATCACTCAACGATAATTGGACCGTTTGCACGTCGTGGATACTATTGATGATTTTAAATTAAATAAATATAATATATCACAAACATCACACCACGTAATAATAACGTTACAATAAATGTAATGATTTCGAAAGAAAAGTACCTACGACGTCTTTCATCAATGTAAAAGTGACTTACCAAGGCAAAGAAGTTTGTGTGGCAATCCTCGAGACTAGCACCGTTTGTTTGGTGATTTTGATGCGTCATGGTAGTCCAGGGCACTTCATTTTCATTTCACAACACTAATAACAGGTTCAAACTTAAAGAAACCACTCAAAATCTTAAAATCATCACCGACATTTAGTGAAGTTTTCACCTTTCAATGGCGACTGGAAAATGGCGGATGAGAAACAACAACCCAAGCCGACACTAGCGCTTTCAACGGCAAAATATGTAATCTACAAAACTTCGTCCAGAAAGATTGGAACGTTCCTTTACACGAGTCTATGCTTTATTTATAATTTTTATACTGATAAATCTAACAAAATAATGAAAACATTTGTTATTGTCTCCAAAAACTGTTTAATTCATAAAAATATATATTTTTTAAAGAATCTGTGTAGAATTAGAAACTTTTTACAAACATAATAAGAATTTCATTTTCATTACGGTTGCGTCTTACGTGTCGGGATATTTTTACACTAATAAATGTCAAATAAGTGTTGTTTATGGAATTATAAAATTTTTACAGGTTATTTTCTTAAACTAAATCTAAATTTGGACATTATATTACTTAATATTGCTAATTTTGTCAATACCACTTATCAGAATGTTAAAAACATTTTTATTACCGGTTGCCCGAGTTAGGTTGCAGGTGTGTAAAATAAATTTAAAATTCTCATTTTTATTATTGTTATTTGTTAGTCTAATTAAGTAACAATTTATTTATATGGTTTAGATAATCTCCGTTAGAAACAAACAAAAGAAAGTGCCAAAAGTTGACAAGAAGTTGCAAGCTGCAGCTGAATCGTTGGCAGCGAGAGGGTAATACATTTTATTAATCAATTATACTGTAAATAGTTTAAACTAGAGTAATAACTTACTTTTTTATATGTTTTCAGTTTTTTGCGGCCAAATAAAGCTTGGGACCCACCTGCTGATATTAGGGAACAGGTTCTGACAATATGTGCTAAAAGTGGATTGAATGGAGACTCTGAGTTTGAGTCCCTAGATGTTAAATTCAGTGTCCTTAAGTCATGCTATGAAGAAACTGGGCATAGTGTTCCTAACTCATTATTACATACCATAGAAACAGTTTGTAAGTTTTTTTATATATTCCATTTATTTAACACAACATCTATGTTTAAAACTAACCTAGAGTCATATAATAAATAGGTACTATATGTATTAAAATTTTTATATACTAATTTAAAAAACATAACAAACTAATATTTGGTACTTAGTTACACAACAGTCTGTCTGTATTATTATAAATATAACCTTTCAAAAATTATTTTTACAGTATGACAGTTTTTTTTATAATATTCAAAATTCTCTTCATTACAGATGACCTGACTGATTTTTATGAGACACCTGTTAATGTTCAAACACCATTTGATGCCCTTAAAAAGATGGATTTACCCAAAAATCTACATGTGCAAGAAGACTATGTTCGATTCCATCCTGGTATGGCTATATTTAAATATTACAAATACAACTAATAGCCTAAAACCTTAAATTATTAAACATATTATTATTATTTATCACACTCATACTTTTAGAAATTGTTGTCTTGACTTTAAATGTATATAGCAACATTTAAAGTAAAGACTACATAGCATACCAAAAAAGAAAGAGGAGTCTACACTCTGAGTGGTTGTGGTCATCATGACATCAGCTGTCTTGTAGCTTATAGTTAAGTTTAGATTTGTGATCTGTATATTAAGATGAATTAAAAATATCTCTTCATCTTTTTAAACTATGAGCTCAAAGGTGGTTTAGTGTTTGGATAGACATGCTTATCTCCTTAATCACTTTTGAGATAACTGCACTGAATTTTTAAGAAAATTATAATAATAACGAATATTTTCAGATAAAGATACACTGTTCAATGGCCAGAGTGCATTCCCTCAAAGCTCAACAATTGTTTCCGGATTGAAGACACGCAAGAAGTATGAAGGATATACTGCTAAAAGATCTTGGCCTTAATGTGGTCTACATTTTTTTGTATATAATAATTTGATAGCTGTAATAGTGTTATAGATAATAAATAAATTAATACACATTTTACATTTTTTTTATATAGAGTAAATGGCATTTCAAGTTTAGCTCTTCGATTCAAGGCTCCAATATGAAATCATAATGTTAGGCAATTCCAAATAAGAAGCTCTACTCTGAACGCAATCGTCGTCGATAACGAATAATTTTGGAACCGCTTACCGATATATGAAGCACAAGATACTCTTACAAAGAATCGGATTGAACATAAGTTCATTGTATTAGTGTCGCTCAAAAACTATAGAAACTACTGAGAAAGAAAAGCTAGGTACTGAAGTTTATATTAAAGAATCGTGTCATACATAACGATTTATTTATGATAAACTCGGGGAATACTACCCTCTGAAACAAAACCGGCATCGCCTTGAAAATTGAAATGCCGCTAGCATAGAATGATAGATGTTATTGCATTTCGTACAGAAAGTGGGAGTACTTGAGCGTATTTCTTATTTTAAAGGCTGGCCACGCAGTCCTGGGGCACGAAGCTTTACTACTGTTCATAGCAGAGGTAGTCGCTTGTTATCAGGCGAACCTCCTCCTCAGTTGCATAATTAGTTTAATAATGATGCTTCCACAATGCACTTGAAAAAGGCAAAGAAAGAGTAATTGACAGCCGTTTCATAGAACACAGTTTACAGTAATGTATTTAAAGTACAATAATGTATATATTTATTTATATTGTATTAAACCTTTCAGTTTGACCTAATTTATAATTTTATTGAAATCTGTGTTCGATACGTCAATTAATAAGACAGCTGACTTTCGTAATGACATCATCCATGGCAGATATTTATGTCAAATGACAATTGTTATTTACATTTTGCTGTGGATGCTAATTAGTAATTACTAACCAATTCGGCATATAATATAAAAACGAATGTACCTATTTATTATAAGAAAAGGGCATAAAGAGACTGAAATGACATAATATTTTCAAAATGAATCCAATTCTCGTATTATTTTTAACATTTATCCTTATTTATTCTTCTGTATCGTGGTGAGTTTCGTTTTGTTTGTTTTGAACATTCATTAATGTTTATTGTTTTCATTTTCTGAATTCTGAAGTAATTCGGCTTAACCATTACTTATTCTTGACTTTAAAATATATGCATAAACAGTATATTTTTATAAATTTGTCAATGTAGCAATATAATACTTGGTTTATTGTCGTACGTCATTTGCAAACTACTTTAGATTTTTATAAGAAGAACCTTTTAATTATTCGCTATTTTACTTACTAAAACAATTACAAACTTATTTCTTATAAGACTTAAAATACAATTGGTATTGCATTCAACACACATTTCTGTTATTAATATTCATATTACAAAAGGTTGCTGCCAGCTCTACTGTCATGGTTATTCAAAAGAAAATACCAATTAAAACTGAAAATAGGAAGAATTGCTGTATTAAAACTCATTTTAAGAGATGTCAGTCTGTCAAAAGAAGGTTATTCTATAGTGAGTTAAAAAAATCATATTGCAGATAATGTTTTTATTTACAAAACTTTTTAAGCTGTAATATATATTCTATGATATTCTTTCAGCACATAGATGAAGTCTCATTTCGTAGCAGTTTTTTCAATTCAGAGATCAACAAGTTAGTGTCAGTAGTTATTAAGTCCCTTAAAGTGACTAATAATGCAGAGGAAAAGAGAAATGCGGTTGTTGAGACTATACTCAAGCCGCTTCTCTCAAAACAGAACTCCAGCTCAAAAGTTGAAGGTTTCGCAGAAGTTCCAAGCAACATTACCTGTCTTGATAGATTATGTGATATTAAACAGCATAAGTTGCTAGATTTTAGGGATAAAAAGTTGCCACCCAGTTTGATCATGTTTGCTCAGGTATATCACA
>JADANM010001810.1:9365712-9385931 GCA_026213755.1 Eurema hecabe
GTTATGTATAAGTTTGCAGCTGCAAAAACATTTTGAGAGTTAGCTCATTTGTTTTATTTTCGCAGATAAGTTTTTATTCAATTGTGTCATTTATTTTAATTCTACCAATTCAAAAAACGCAACGTTAATAAACAGAATTGCTTGCGTGTTTTTCTATAATTATTTCAGGATCCTCATTACGCTGTGCTTATCGATAGAGGTTATAAGATGGCTCTGTCTCCTGACAGTCTTGTAGCTTGCTTATCGAATGTCGTTATGGAATGTGTTTAACAATGTCTAAGCATTCGATATAGCTCTATAGCTCACGACCGCTTTTCGCAGTGGTAACACAAGGACTTTCTCTGCGAAGGCTCGTGGGTTGATACCTACGACGGAAAAATATTTTTAAAATTTACATTTGTATTTTTCTGTGGTCTAGGTGTTGCTTTGTATTATATGTATGTATTTACAAAGTCAAAAGTATGTGTATATAATTTATAGTTTATCTAGTTGATATAACACAAGCTCGGCTAAGCATGTGACTGGATGGCGCTATGACGTATACGTGTCCTAAAATATTTTTTTTTATTTTTTATCTGAATTGTAATCTAGGCATGACGAAGAAGTTCTTCAACACGATGCTCAATTATTCCATAGCGCACCCAGAACCGAAAGCGGAGGAGGGCGAGGAGGAGCGCCGGCCGCGCCGCCGCGCCAAGGACTCCAACTCCAACTTCTACGTGAAGCGGGACAGCCGCGACAAGGACGACGTGGAGAAGATGAAGGTACTTGGCTCTTTATAGGTTCTGGGTGACCTGTGGAAGAGTCTGGCAAAGTGTTCGTGATGTCTACCCGATGCAGAGAGATGGAACATGGTCGGTAAGAGTAGAATTCTGTATTAGAAGAAGTTTTTCTGCCTTTTCAGTTAAAAATATGATCCACTCTACTTTGTATCTATTTAGGAAGCTTTTTATAGTTCAAAGATAGTTGAAGTCTAAGGTAGAAAAAATTTAGGTTATCTTATTGTTATGTGTAGAAATAGCTATTTTCTAGAAATACGTATTTTTTCCATCTAATATGAATGGGAAAGTAAGTTAAAGGAATCTGTTTTATTTTTAAAAATAAGGCTTTTATAACGGAAGTAATAACATTATAATTTATCTGGAACCCTTAACTCCAAATGACTTAGACCTTAGTAAGCATTTCGTAAATGCTGTTTCCTCCGCTGCCCAGGAGCGCGCCGAGAAGAACAAGCTGTTCATCTACATAAAGATCCCGGAGGTGCCGGTGCGCGTGTCGTACAAGGGCAGCAAGGAGAAGAACCTGGAGGACGTGCGCGACCTGCCGCTCGTGCTGCCCACGCTCGAGTACCACAACGTCACCTGGACCTGGCTCGACCTGCTGCTCGCCACCAAGAGCGACACCAGGCGGTAACTACCACACTACACACTCATAATTACATATTTGATTTATCACAATTCATATCTATTATGATATATTTTAACTTAGTACTGAACTAGCTATGTAAGATGAGCGGGTGGAAGCTTCGTCGTCGTTGTAAAATCTAATCGGTCAAATCGCCATCAGCTTGTTATTTAAAACCATATTTACAATATATAAAGCCGTGGCCACCGGGTTAACCCGCATTTATTCATGTATTATACGCATAAACCTTGCCCGTCAATCACGCATATGATAAAAAATACCGCATGAAAATCGGTCGCATAGTTTTAAAGATTTATGCTTACAATGGTCACAGGGACGGTAGAAGAAGTGTTTACCCACATGCATAGCTGTATCATAGTCTCGTATTCCTCGTCCAGGGTGCTGGTGTCGCAGGCGATCCGCCAGAAGCTGCAGCTGCACCGGCGCGCGCCGGCCGCGCTGGAGCCTCTCGAGGAGGACAAGGCGCGCCTGCTGCTCGGCGACCGCACCGTGAGTACCCGCCCTAAGTATCCGTACATTAATCACGTCTTTATATTGCAGTTTTTACCCCACCTCCCCTTTGATGATATGTATTGAGGTTTAAGATTTGAGTTACATATTAAATAAAAATTTTCCAATCATTTCCTAAACTCAGCTGTTTAATAGTAAATAATAGTAGAGTTCTACTTCATAAATCAGTCCCCTATTATATTATATTTCTTTTAGTAAAATAAGTTTTCGACTCTAGGTAGCGCAGAACAAACCTTCAAAGAAAAGCACTCCCAGCGTGTTCAAGTTTTCCAAGTCATAGCGGCGGCATCGCTCCACTTAATCACACACAGCAGCTATGTACATGACATTTGATTGATAACTTGTATATGTGTGTACTAGTGTCACATTGTTTCTATAAAAAAAATAAAGAATTTAATAAAAAAGTGAACCAATGAAGGATCAATGACGTCAAATTTTTTTAACGCGCGCAATGTTGTCACAGATAACATTTATTAATTACCTATTTGTATAATATTTTTTTCTCAAAAAAAAAATTAAATATTTTTTTAATGTTTATCTAATTATGTGCAAATAAAGTAGATAAACTTACCGCTTATTAGTTAAACGCACAACTATATAATATGTAGACATATATAATTATAGTAAGTCGGTAATTATGTAATGTTTCGTACGAGTGAATCATTTTAAGTTCCTATTATTATATTATGTGTAAAAGAGGCTTGCGATCATTAAATAATTTATTTCATTCTTCACTAGCTTATACTTATGTTTACTGGTATTTCAATATGTAACATCGATTCCTGAGTTTTCGTATACCACACTGACAATTTTTATAAAAATCTTATGAATGTTTTAGGCGGTAGTCATTTACTATTTTTAGTAATACACGTATAATATACGCTGAATCCGCATTTATAGAATTAATATATTTCCATAGATCCAGTAAGAGAATAAATATAATTATATTTCAACTTAAAGTTATGTTTTTTTATTAAAATTTGAATAAAGAAAGTCATGATTGTTGCTATTTAATGACTATATATTTTCCAATCGATTAACACAAATTGTTCAATTTTGTTCTAATTAGCTAACGAGTTAATTAACCAATTTATTAATTATTCAAGACCTATATAGTATGTGTTATTAAATAGAATTATGTCTAATATCTAGAAGATGTGTTTTTAGTGTGAGATGATTTTCAGATATATTTTTTTGAATCTCTCTTTAATAGGTTCTATATTAATCTGATATTTTTTTAGTTCTTTGTTAAAAAATTATAACATAATTTATAACGTCTGAAATGAACAATTATACCTAATTCAAAAATTCATTTAATATTCTTTAAATGTAAAATGTATCGCCAAAAGTATTGCTAATTGCAGTGAATAACGCGATAACAGCTGAACAGATTTCGATAATTATTTTTTTACTTACTTCACATTTTCTTGAAGTACGAGTATGGTTCTTAAGTAGAGAAAAAAGGGTAGAGTATGAGGTTACAGCTAGTTATTTTAATAAAAATAACTGTAAAAGGAATTGTGTTCTCTACGTCGAAGTAGCAAATGTAGAGATAGTGTTAGATGATGTTATCAAACGGTATTCCTATTATATAATAATTAATTATATAACATAATCGTTACTCGGCATTGATGTATCAGTAAGCGAAGATTTTGTATGCATTAGTATTTTTATAGGAACATATATTATTGTTATCGATGCAATTAATTATTGAATAAATATATTGTCAAAGATTGAGTTGTTTTATTTACTGTCCTTTAATGATAAATATAAATACTTACTATAAGTTTTTAAAAAGTAGAGCCACACTCTACATTGAAGTATAGAAGAAACATGTAATTTATTAATTGCAAATTTAATCTTCAGTTTAAATATGAGATAAGATTACGGTCTATTATTTTTATATTCATCTATTATTATTACGGGTAAAAAAATGTGTTATAATTATTGTAGAGACATGGTCCTATTTTTATCAACTTGTTTTCGTATAGGAAATAGATATTTCATTAAAATTAAAAGTAGAGTCAGCCTCTACATGGCAATAAAGATACAATTTACCTTAAAATTTGATCAATGAATGATTAATCGTGAATCACAAATATAACAGTGACCTCAAAGTTGAAGTTATTATTGGTAAATCCTTGACGACGCGAGGACTCGACCTCATAAGCCTTTATCTTAACTGACTCAATATTGACGAAACTTCGCACAGACATACACACGTTTATTCAGAGATTTTCTGAGAAAAGCGAGCGAACGACGCGCGTAAGGTTTTTCTTATTTTCTGTGGATTACCTCACTCGCGAGTCGGCCTTCAGTGCTGAGCTGACTGCCGCGGAGAGCGCACGCCGCCGCCGGACGCAAACTCGAACGTAAACTCGAAACGAAACATGAGGACGAATTATATAAGTTTATTTGAATAAGTGTATCGTGTTGTGCTGTGACTGCGTGGTCTAGGCACTATGTATCTGTTATTGTGTGCGTTGCTGTGCGCCGCTGCCGGCATCCAGGGCTTCAATGTGGACATCCCATCCAGGATGGTGTACACCGGGAACTATCAGTCCATGTTCGGTTTTACAGTGCAGGCCCATGTCGATGGAGATAGAAAAATGTAAGTACATATTCTGAACATAAAACTAACAATTTACATACATATTTACATATATTCTCTTGAGTTTTAAATTCAACAATCGGTGACATAAATCTCGTGCGCAGACCTTAAGATTAAAATAAAAGTATTTATGGACGACGTTACCTCATAAATGGTCATATGAAGGTTGAGATTACGAGTTCAGGCAAATCGAAGTTTATAATAATGACATCATCGGTGTGGAATACATAAGTGCGATTTTTAGCGAGATGTAGAGGCGATTTTTTATAGCGGCCGTACTTATTGCGTGAAATTGAATACTTTGCGATAGCGAGATGGTATCTAATTGAGTAACAATGGGGCGTGAGTTGAGTCGTGATGCTTAATGTGAGCGATTTGCGCTTGCATTGTAAGCATTTATTTGTAAGATAAAAGATTGCAAAGTACGCGGTGGTGTGGCCAACCGCAAAACATTCTTGCTACTAGAGATACTATAATTTGTAACTAATCTGACGTTAATTTCCAAACTGGGTAGATATATAACCTAAAAGTAACTGTAAAAAGTAATAAAAAAAGACTCTCTCTCTCTTATATCTCTTATAAATTAATTAAAACGTGCTCTACATTCTCTAGGACATGTCTCAATCGTATAATCGCTTGTTTGTCTTAATTCTTTCCTAATTTTTGTGTCAGCTTTTAGGTTTTTAACATTGATATGTAGTCTTTTCAAAAATTTCTAAAAATTTTAAAAGAATCTAAAAAAAGTCGTAGGTATATTTCGTTCAGTACATATCTATATGCTGAGTGTTCTAGGAAATACGATCTACTGATACAACAAAACAATTGACAATGTCAAGTCAATACAATCTCTTCAACACATGTCTACTATCATTGACACTTAAAGACAATGTAATGCGAAATTTTGACTGCGTGAGCGGAAACGTCACATGCGCGCCACATGCGCGGGCGCACGCCCTTTTTACTTTTTTTAGTTAATCGTCAACTGCTATTTTTGTAAGGGCTTCCTTGATTTATTGTGACTAATTTTGACCTTTCTAGCTGATGGAATATAAATTTTGTACTAATTTTTTTTAAAATAACGTTTGCGAGTTTTAGGTGCTGATACGATTATACGTTATTTTTCAAATTACGTATGCGTAGCTCTTATCACAAAACCAGTTGTCAAGGAGACAAGCGCCAACACTTGTAATAGTTGCCAAAAAACAATTACCTCTATATGTAGTTTTAAAAACCTTTTTATCTCTGAGTGTAACAAAATAACTCGCAAAAAGTTTCCTACTAAACCTAACCAGATATTTAATACCTCCGATCTGTCAAACCATTGACTACAGACTCCACCAACAAAACTGTCACACATAAATAATGAATAATCGACCAAGTGCATTGAATGCGAGACGTTACGTTCGAACAACAAGTGCGTCTAATGGCGAGATAAGTAATGACTTGTGGATGAGGTGGTTTTTATCAATCAGTTATTGATGTGTGGAATGTAGGCTGAGTGTCCTCGTGATTTATGGTCTTGGGCCCATAGAGCGTATGGAAATGAAGCCGAATTAGTTTTGTATAATCGATTCTGGGCCTGTGTCTAATGAGCGTAGTGGGTCGTTATAAGCTTATCTTGTTTGTAGTATAATTTATTTAATTTAACGGTCAAGTAAAAACTGTTTTGATGACTGTTTTAGTAAACAAATAGAACTAATTTTGTTTTCTATTCGAATGAAGAGTTTAAAACATAGCTTGGTTCTCTTGTAAATAATCTATTAAATAAATACGTCTCTAACCATCTAGTTTGACTTGTATTTAAACTTTTTGTGAAACAGAGACCAAAATTTAAATAACACATATGCTTAAATAAATCCATAACAACCGGCCTAGCGAAACCGAGGCTGCGATTACAGACAAAATACAGTGATAAGAAAGTAAAAACAATAACAGGAGCGAATCGGGCGCCTGCGCATCCGCGATAACCCGCGACCCCGCTATCTGCCACACCGCTACTTTTGTTCAACGCATTATCATGTCCGCCCTTCCGATTGCTATAATAATCTTTTCGATAATTTCTACACTATCCTTTTTTGTGTAGAAATTATCGAAAATATTTTTTTACACTTCAAATATAACTACGATTAACAACTTGAGTTGTTGCTTGTAAAAGTAAGAAGTAGTTTTACACATTAAGGCTTAAAACATTACCAGAAAAGCTATTCTTATATGCATTAAAAAGCTGTCTATACTACAAATATAGATGTGTATAAATAAATAAAAATCTATATAACTTAAGTCCCACAATTTAAAAAAATTAACAGTAAATATCGTAGCTCTACTAACCAAATGTAGAGTTCTAAATTATTCCAGCGTCTTTCGGTGATAAGTCTAAATTTTCAAAACATTAAGCTCTAGCGACTAAGCTTTCCAAACAAAACATAGTTATGGCTCCCGATAAAGCCTTCCATAATGATTGCGACAAGAAACCACAATAGCTGCATCGCTGGCTACTTTTGTTTACCACTCAATCTGTTTCTACTGTTTACAGATACACTATTTATTGACAAAACCGTTAAATTTTCTGTGGTAGAATCTAGATTTTGAAACCAGTGACTCAAAGTGAAATCTAAAATACTTCTTCAAAAAAAGTTTTTTTAAAACGTTTTCCGCGTTCGTTACATCTATATTTTTTGGCAAAAGTACTGGTAGTTATTATTATTTATAATACTTATTATTATATTAAACTACATACATATATATATACAGTACAAAATAACAGTACAGTAATAATAAAAAGGGTTTTTTTTTATTTTCTCTCGATTTAGGGTTCGTAAATTAAAATTACCAAAGTAAACTGTACCAAACCAAATGTATTTACCTTAAATTAAATAAGTAAAGTGGTATTTAAGTTCAAACCGCATTAAAACAGTTCTTACATATTCTGATAAGAAACTTTGAAGAACTCCTATATGGCTGCGTGCGCCGGCGCAGTCTCCATGACCCCAATACTAATATGGCGCGGCCTTAGCTGTTTTGCCTACACCCGCTGTTGAAATTGCCTCATGGGCATCTTATATGCAAGACATCAGAATGCATGGATCAACAACTGTCTCTAGTAGTCGATTTTGAAGTTTGGTTTATTTATGGGTCTATAATTTGGATACAATTGAACTAATAAAAAATCTTTATTCAAATAATTAACAATTAAAGAAAATAAGTTAACAATTATTTAAAACTATATACAAATAAAAGCAGTCGGGATACACTTAGCATTGCGAATGTTTATGGTTGGAGGTGGTCACCACCATCCAGGATATTTGCCCACTATGACTAAGAAAATATAAATCATTTTGTATGCTCAGAATTCAGAATGATATTATAATAGGGCACCTATTCATGTCTTAAATGTGATGTCCCAGAGACGGTAATACGTTAGCTATTAAATTTGTATGATAACTTCTATTTTATAAATATGATCAATAAAATACTCAGACTAACTCGTAAATTGGCCATTGGGTGTTAAACAAGGCTGCCTGTTTCACTAATTGCAGTCTCTAATTGAGATATGACTTTGAACTTGCATTGAACGAACTAAATGAACGTGTTTTTTGGGTTCCGGTTCCAAATGGTATTAAATGTAACCTAATGACTATAACACCTCTTTCCGTCCGTCCGTCACCAGGCTGTACCTCAAGAACCGTGATTGCCAGATAGACGAAATTTTCATAGATTATTATGCATTATGTGGCCCGCTATAACAACAAATAGGTACTAAAAAGACAGTGTAAAATGATTATTCAAGGATGATCCGATACAAAAAAGCTTTTTTGCTCCTACAACAAATAGACAATAACAACAAATAAAATTACGGAACCCTTCGTGCGAGACCGACTCGCACTTAGCCGGTTTATTTTAGCTGTTAAATTAGCGTCGTAGCTATTTGGGTCAATATTATGCTTCTGTTTGCTCGATTATAATACAAGTTAATGATACGAATGTTATTCCACTTGTTAGTGTAAATCAATCAATGTTTATGTTATAAGACCAATGTCAATCACAAACAGTGATTTAAAAACATTCTTCAATTAGCAGGTAGATTTTTTGTTAGGATTTATTTAAAGTGTTATTTTATAAAGAAGAAAAGTTTAAATTATTCTTTTATATATTCGTTGAATTGAAATCAAGAAAGAGTATGTATAGGTATATAAGTTAGCTAAATTATTAAGGCGATTATATACCATTCTTTTGTATAAATAGTCAAATTCCCTTTACTTTTTGACCCACGAAGAGTGGCACTATCCCGGTGTAAGTCGGCCTTATTAGGTTTTGAACATTAAAAGTTTATATTCATATAAGGGAAGAACTTTTTCACCGTGACGTACACTTGAATAAATAAAATAAAAAACACTTTTATTGACAAAAACATACAGAAAAGAACTTCATAAAAAACACAGTTCAGCCAATTGGCGGCCTTATCGCTGGGAAGCAATATCTTCCAGACAACCAAAAGTAGGCGTTAAGAAAAAGTTTTGAAATAAAGTAAATAAATACATAGCTAAAAATATAACAAAGTGCATAACTACCCTACTAATGCTAAAGAAATACTACAAAAAACTATTGTCTTCCTTATTAATATGTATCTATTGTTTCATTGGTTCTATTTAATTGTCACTATGATAATGAACTGGCACAGAAAGGATTATTAAAATAACTGTTGACGCTGTATTATTTATATTCTGAAAAGATGTTAATAGAGTAATATTGAAAAAATTGTCTTGTCCAATAATAAAAATGGTAATAATCGTTTTATATATTTTTTATTATCTTGTAATCCAACACAAAATCATTTTTTTAATATGTATATAAATAAATTATACACTTATCCAAATGACGTGGCGCGTAGAAATCATATTTGCTGATATTCTCAGTAACCTGAATGGCACATAAGTTCACTTTTATTGTGGTCAATGTCAGAAACAATGCGCTATTTTCCTTTTGAATATGAAACGATCGAGTTCTGGGAACGAACGCAGACTCCTTGACCCAAATCGTAAGCTTTACGCATTGCTACAAGATACTGCTGTTATTCAGCGAAATTATTGACAAGTTTGTTATTGGCCTTAGCCTACACTCCGAGGATAACTCGTCCATACAAGGAAACTCATTACTTCAAGCCATTAATAAAAATATTTAAATCATTTTAATGTCTTATGCGATTATTTTAATTGACTTACTATGAAATGAATAAATAACATTTCATTCGTAATAATTTCAAAGCCAGAGCCGAAAAATGAAAGGATTGCGATAGAACGATTTGACGACTTTTACCAAAATTTTAAATGTCAGTAGAGTTACTGGTTTTATCGCCATCGGTACAGGATTAATTGAGTAATACTGCTCCAGATTAAATTGGACTTTCGCTTTGAATTGCAAAACAGCCACATATTTATACAAATAATAATATACCAAATAATGTTCCGACATACAAATTCTGTCGTGGTAGAAAAAATATGTTAACACAAGTGTTAATGGTTAATGTAACAAGACTGCATGTTGTTAACGTATGTACAGACAAAAGATCACTTGCATACACGGGCGTGTTTGCGCGTGAGTCAAGGTGCGCGCGCGCAGGTGACGCGCCTGACTCAGCGTTTGGTCATCGATTGATCATTTGTCAACGTGCGCGTTACACAGGTTGAGGAAACGCGAAAATATGAACATAATAATTATGCAAGTACATGCTTGTACAAAACGATACAGTTATTTTGAATATGGTTGCCTGCAAAAACGAAATTTAAAATTCCGCTTACGTAGTCAATGTGTGAAGCGATCTCACATTGAATTTAAATTCGCGACTAAAATGGCCAGTGTCCGCTTGCAAATAGATGACCGATATCCAGTGCGATGCATATCCAGCGAGGAACAATGGACGGAACCCGCGCCGGCCGCCAGGTGGCGCCAGGGGTGACATTTGTGCGTTAGCATGCGCGCGCGCACGTCATGAGGATGTGACGCGCCGGAAACTATATAAATTGAAATTTAATCGTTTTTTAAACGTCACAGCGATCAGCCCTAATAGGATGTCACTTGTCTAATAAATTGTTTCTGCTTATTCTTATTTACTTCACAATGAGATCACTGTTTACTTGCTTTAATCTAGCTTAATTAATTACAAAGCTTATGTAAATAAATGATAACGGGGTTAGGACCTGGTTGGCCTTAATTTCAATTAGATGTTTATTTACGATAGTACATAGCTCTGTTTATGTTAGCGATGTTTTTATGTGACGTCTCGATGTCTACTATTTTATTTCAAATGTTTCTTATCTTAATTGTAGAGCAATTAGTTGACCGTTTGATATTTTTAAGTCATTGTTTTACTTTGTGTTTATAGGCTTAAAACTGTTAAAAGCAATAAATTGAAATTTTCACTAAATCAATAAAGATTTTTTTTTATAAAAATGTAAGTGTCACATTTATATGTTCCTATATGTGGTTTTTACTTACATTGATAGATCTCTAAGTAAATATATTTCGTCCACGGTAGCTCAACTTGCCTGTAGACATCTTCAGATCGTAGCCAATAGATATTTAAATAAAATAATTGGTGAGACAGTCAACCGGTCAGCGGCCATATGGTGTATATTGTGCGTGGGAGCACAATGCTCACTCGTCACTCCATTCACTAATTCGGTAAGCCACAGATAATAAATAAACATTTGCATTTTCCTCCTCCGTACTTAGTGTTTATGAATTAAGTTATCATTGTTTTAATGATTATAAGGAGGTTTCCATTTATAAATATGTAATTATAATAGTAAGTATTAGTCTAGTTAGCGGTGCTTTTTCTTTATTTCTATTAAGAATACCCACTTAATACTGAATTCCAAATGGTAGGTATAGTATATGTCGTAATATTAGTTTGAAGAAAGCGTTGAACACATCCATATTGAATATTATAAATTCTGTACTATAAATATTTTTTATAGATTTCATTAGATAATGCGCTAAAGCAGAACTAGGGGTCATTTAATAAATTCACCTACTTATTTAATGAATCAACTACACATGTCGCCAAAGTTGAATATCTTTATCGAACTGGGCTGCTTTATTTAAAAAATATATTACCTGGAAAACCTTGAATTGTGTGGTTGGTTTAATGACAAATGCAGCAGAAAACTGGTATTACAAATCACGTCGTCCAATTGTCTGACTACTACCATGAGTCAAGTAATAAGTCACTAATACCTGTATGCAAGAACGTGACTACTAGCGAGAAAATAATATAATTTATATTATTATAGTGTATGTAAAATTTTCTAAGAATGATTGTTGCCCACGCGCATGACATAACGCCATATGGTAGGACCTTGAGTCGGCGATCGATGATCGAATTTACAAGCTATTATGAGGTTTCTAAAAACGGTGTAGTGAATAGGAAATTATAACATACATATGTACACATAGGACGGCTTGATGATTCCCTTTTATGAAAATGTGTTAAGCAATTCCATGAATACATCATATATAGATCTCTGAACTACCCAACTTACTTTCTTCTATTGAACTATATGTATATAAGTTTTACTGAAGCTGAAGAAACCTTACTTTTTTACGTTAACGTTACGTACGTCATATGAAAAAGGATTTCCTCGGATATTCGCAAACTAAACAGAAATAAACGGCAAAGGTTTTTCAAACATTACATAATTAGTTACTTATCAAACATTTAGTCAAGTTTGAAATAAAGGTTGTTTAGCCTTTGTATGTCATGTTATGATTTTGAGTTATCTTTGTGAACATTGGCGCAATTTGAGAACGCTATAGTATATTTCCGTAACAAAATAATCTTTAATATTGCTTAGATATAAATAGATTTCTGTTCACTTAGCAAACATACACACTTTTTTCACCATTAAGGTATGGTTTGACTTATTACAGGACCTATCCTGTTAAAGTCTGTCAAGATGGTACACAATTATATAATATACCTTTAAGTTCTTGTATATATTTAAAAAAATCCTACAAATATGCGGGCTTACAAATGTACTTCCTCAAAATTATAAAACTGGTATTCGTTTATTCATTAAAGTTAAGTTGAACCTGCACAAGATTAATTTAAAATAAGTTAAAGCAATATAGATGTGAGCGTTTGACGGATAGGTCATTAAAGGCTGACGGGACGACTCAGGGTCAAGTCGACCATAAATCTCGCGTGGTGTCGAATTTCGATGCGTCTGCGCAGCTCCAGTTTCGACAGACCACCAGGACGGTAGCGAGGGGTTAAGAACTTTCGCGGTTGTTGTAAAAAAATGCCGAATCTGTCAAAGGCATTGTATGGTTTTTTGTTTTATTTTTCTTTCTATATGGAATTGTACTATTTGGCTTAGCACCAACAAGGTGAGTACGTAACGCCTTTTATTAAAAGTTGAAATATAAACACATTCACAAACATTACGTAAAGCTGCCAAAAAAACTGCAAGGTCGATGGAATCAGATTCAATCCTGACTCACTCGTATGCTTGCAAGCATACGAGTGAATTTATTAGTGTTTATACATTTTTGAATGATGCATTAGTGAATCTTGCTAAGACTTATGAAAAGCTAACAGTTTTTTGAATTCTATTTCTTTGTGGTTATGCAATTTGGCAATGTTAATTAGTCTATGTACTCTTACATCTATCTCTATAGAGTCACTTCACTACTATAAAAGAATCTTTGAAATCGGTTTAGTAATCTCGTAGTCTTTCATCCTCACCAATGTATAATTGGATACAATATTAGTATATAAGTTTAGAAATAGATATTAACTATAAGGAAATAGTTTCCGTATATCAGGTAAGTGTTGCCAGCCGTGATTATGAGCAGTGTTCGCGCCGACAGCTCGCCTGCAGGGAGCCGTATTTTTAGAATAATACATAATGTTTCACCTCGCTATCGGCACACATCCGACTCGGATTTAAACTGTTGCGTTATCTACTCACTCTCAAAAGTGGGAGATTTTTTACTGTATAATATTTATTTTTATAATATAGCGATAACATTTAATAAACTTACAAGTACATATGGTGGTACCGACATGATTGTATTACTATGACGTATACTATGACGATTTAATTTTGCTATAAGTAGCCTAGTTGAATAAAGATATGATATTTGGATTATTAATTTAATAAATACATCATTTACATTTTAATTGTATCATTACGCAAAAATAACATTTTTAGCGGAGATCTACGGTCTGTGTGCGCACGCGCAGCAAAACATGGAGTTCTTTGTTTTACACCATCACACTAAATGGTGAAACGATTTGCTAAACTAGTTTGCTTATCAGAAAAGACTTCACTTTCCTTGAAGTTTCACTTTTTCGTTGTTTTCGTTTTATAATTTTCTTATAACAATAAGTACATTAGACATATTTTACAAAAAAATGCGATATGTTTGAAAATAGAGTATAATTTTGTTGTATATCATATCATTATAAATAAATTTGATGTGTAACCGATGGGATTGTCACTCAATACAAAAGAGACACAAACATCGCACAGTGGATATTCTGACAGGACATGACACCTGCTCCTTGCGATGCCGATGTGTGATAACATTGAACATGACATCTAGCAACGGAGCTTGTTTTCAGATTTTATACATCAAATAATTATATGAACGAATACAGAACATTATTTAATCTGAAACCAATTTATTGAACTTATTCCTTTACATTTAAATCAATAACATTTTTATGGATGCTTATATTGTTTTCTTACTTAGAACTTAGATTTAAAAAAAGATCAGTCTTTGTTAAAATGGTGGATATAATATCATACTTTAAAAACTCAAGTTATTAAAAAATTTAGACACATACAGTTGACCTTAATTTTTTAAGTCGGTTATAATGGTATATCGTATATTTTTCGTTAAAAATATTAACGTCACATTAAAAAATATGTTTGCTTTTATATGTCTCCTATCTTATTATAAGCAAATGTGAATAAAATGAACAAATAAAAAAGTAAAAGTACAATAAAGTTAGTTAGCTCTTGGTCTACGTATCGTATGAGCGCGTGCGCATCCTGACAGCAGGGGAAGTGGGAAACGCGAGGGGTGGGGAACCGTTGGACGAGGGGAGGGAGGGGTACACAGGTGACGACGGATTTAATTGGAGGCCGACAGAAATACCGCCGGCCACTAATTATACAATCCTTCCTGTGCGCAGGCGCCCTTTGAATAGATTATTAGTTTACATAGATTAATGCACTACATAATTTCTAAGAAAGGGCTTACCAACTTAATGTAATCTAAGATTAATATTAATTATTTTGTTTTTGGGGTTCAAGTAAGAAAATTATCTCATATGTTTCACATTTATATTAAATATTAAAATAATATGAACTTCGTATTAAATCAAATATCAGTAAAATAATATTATGATCTAATACTTAAAAATAAGATGAAAATTACTCTTGAAAAAATACAAAAATCTGTTTCAATACCAACTTGCATAGTCTTCTAAAAACACAATTAATCAAACAACATACAAAGGTTTTTATATTGAATAAAATCTAAACGAGCGTGAAATGAGTTTTAATTCATACGAAACTGGAGGCTAATGAAACGGAATGGTTAGTTAATCTAATCGAGATTACAGGGCGCGTCACGGTATGCGCTTATGGGTGGTCGGAGCTATGATGTGTACGTGTAGTGACCAGGCGCTTTGGGCCGTCATTAGAAATATTTTTATGGTATGGTAACTCTTTGTTTGAAACGTCATGTTTTGTATTATCTATACTCTATAGTCTATGGTACGTTGGTACCTAATAGATAAAAAAATGATAGAGCTGTTTTATCCATTGATCTATGTTTAAATAAAAATATTTAGGTTATAGGTTAGGTAAGTATTTTTTAATTCAGCGTTAAATTATAACAAGCATAAATTGCATAACTTGTTTTCATACTGTTAAAGTTAAACATTAACAAAACACAACCACGTTATTAATTTACAACACAACTGTATCGAAATAATTTTATGATATTTTTTTACTTTATGAATATTACCAACAAGATTATTAATATTATCAAATTAATATTCAAAAACCTTTCACCTTTAGTCCGGTGAACGTTAAAAAATATGGCGTCTGTAATAATGAGCTACAAATAACGGGCGCTTCTCACCTCATCATAAACGACGCATCATAACCGTGTTGCATTCTGTGTGGGATCAGCGGAAAAACGCTGTAAATGTCCGCCTCTTGTCAACAATTATGGTCACTTTGTTTATAATTACGTCTCATAAAAATTTAGTATACATAGCTAGCATTTTTGTAAAGGATTTGTTTATTTATAAGAACATAAATAGTTACGTTATTAGTACATAGAACACACAAGCATAAAAAACGTGAAATGGATAAAAATACTTAATTTCAATTGTAACGTACATGCATGTTAAAAATCACAAGTTATATTGACACTAAAAGACTAAAATTGATATATCATTATCAAAGTAAGTTAGCATAAGAAAATCAACGATTTATAAACCATTTCTTTTATTAAAAATGTTCATATTAAAAGATCATATTACTTTATCTTTCAAGAACTATATAATTCGTTAACAAGTTATGCATTATACAAACGACGCGGTAAATCACTGGTTTATGTCGTCATCGAGATATCAATTCTGCTTATTGCTATTTGTACTTTGTAGACGTTGACACTTTTTTATTATAATGACCATTCAAAAGTGTTGCTATACTATAAAAATAAGACAAAGTACTGTATTGAATAAAACTTTACGTAAAAATAGAAACGTACATAATAGTCAAACTACATAAAGTAGATAAACTATATAAGTATAAGAACAATTGAAAATACTACGATAATGTTGAAGTGTATGTTTCTTTGTTTTTTTAGTAAATAAAGCGTAATAAGTCCAGAAAATAACTGCATAAATCACCTATAACTGCGTAAAAATATATTCTAGACTTCAGTGGAAGCTGGAATTTATCTGTTTGCTTTAAAAGATATTTATTATCGAGTAATGTTCGGAAAATGCAAGTGTTACGTAAATTAGGGCGAGGTTACACTCCCACGCTTCCTCGACACGAGATCTCGACTATTAGCACCAACGAAATATTCTAAAATAGACTACAACTCACGAGAAATCAGTAGTTAGTAATAGAAGATTTACTTATTCAAACATTTGTTTCGCTTAAAATTATACTTCATTTTTTGTCATTAAGAAATTCTAAGTTTTTAGGAAAATATGCATGTGTTTTTATTCTTTTAATCACATTTAATTGTCAAAGGCAGACTTTCTTGTATAAATAAAACATGATTACAGCTATGAGTCTTTTACGAAAGAGTTGTAACTGTCCCAAATTATATTATAAACCCGCTTTTATTCATACGATTTCTAAGCTCATTATAAGAATCAAACAACTCAACGGCTGATTCTTAACAAAATGTCTCATATAGTATGATTATATGTGTACAGAGGTGGCCAACCAGCGCTCCTGTGGAACCAGAAACCTTATAATTAATTTTTAATGCGTCGGCTGCAGCAATTCTAATATTTATAGAAATTTTCTTCATATTTACAAGCTTTTCACCATTTTTGCTAATGACTATGATCATTTTATTATTATCCGTAGTTTTTCTATTCCCGTTGTAATTTAACTAACTTTAATTATTTACGATTGTACCACTGTAATGCATATACACTTGGAATATATTTGTTTTAATATATGTTTATTTAATAAGCTTTACTACCGCTGTTGTCTTGAAACTATAAGCCGCCCGCGTAAGTGGTCTAACTTCTAATACAACGCCTACGCGCTTTCACCTTCATTAGCATTTGGCCCGTTTGGGACCGAATCGTGGCGCAATCCCATTCAATGTGGGTTTATTGTTCATTATTGAGACTCTGGACAGGTGTATGGAGGTCAACTATATGTTATAAGCCGTTTTATTGAGCTTAGGGTACTTTTTGCGCATCTGTTTTTCGGTCTTTGTTTTATTTTCTTATATTATTTAGAGAGATAATATAGTTTCGTGTTTTATTTAAATATATAACAGAGATATTTTTAAATTAGTATAAAGGTTAATCTATTTCAATACGTTATTGCTTAGTTCTTCTTTCCACAAACGTATATCGTGCCTGAAAGAGAGAATATTTTAGTATTATTTGATATGATTTACTTAGTGCAAGAAATATAAATATTATTGACTTATAAATAAAAGAAAATTTTCGAGCAAAATATATCCGTTAATCATAGACAAATCAAAAACAGCTGTACTAATTTCAATTATATTTTTGACGATTTTATTTAAAAATCGTCTCCAAAATACCCTAAAACTAAGATCCAGTTTTACACAATTAAAACCGAGTTTCACAACTAGTAATCAAAACAAACAAAGTCTATTTCTAGATCTGCTAATTCCAGTAAACAACACATTGAAGTATATTTGTCGTAAGTTGCCATTCTCACGAACGCCGAGAGCCGGCCCATAGCCATTGCGAGCAATCTTCTCATTGAGACAATAACGCACCCTATGCGGGAACTTCTTTGTTTTGTTGTCTTCAGGTTTGTAACTAGAAGCTTATTGAAGTAATACCAGATAAAAACGACCCTTTAAGATCTAAGGAGTTGTATGAAAAAAGTTAAAAGCTTTCGCAGAGAAGAGTCATTGATAATAATCTAGTAACAAGCATTTATAAAGCACGCTTTGCTATGTTTAAAAAGACAGAAGCAATATGAATACATATAGGTAATTTAAAAACTTACTCATACATATTTAACATATCTACATATTAAAATTGAATTATTATCTACTATTATTAGACATAATTTATTAACTAATTTTAATTCTAAATAGATAAATTTTGTGCCAATCTCTTTCTACCGGGCTATTGTGAAGTTTGTGATCTGTAACAAAAAAAAATGGTTTTCTTTATAATCTGATAGGTTGATACTTAATCTTTTATGAGTACAATTAGGCTACTGTCTGGTTTAGTGACTTAACTGGTGGCTCATCAGAATAATGACTAATATAACCTCAAAGGGCAAAACGGTCAAACAAAATTAAATCCTTTCGCTGCGGTTTTTGTACTGCTTCACGGGACTCTCGAAACTTATACAGATTCATACGAGTTCAATGACTGTGCTTTTAAATAAGACCCTTGTATTGGTTTGAATTTTAAATAATAATTATTTAAAAATATTAACATTGAGATCGTGTAATTGTAAACTTTATTTTTATTTATTTATTTAAAACTCTTTATTGTTTACAAATAATAGCATAAGAACATGTAATTATAAAGGAAACACAATTCAAATTGTGCATAAGGTGACTCTATTGGTAAATAGCAATCTCTGCCTGGCAACTAGGTGTGAAAATGGAAAAGATTTACACATACTGTTCCTCAGAATAATTTGGTTTTAGCACAATTTTGGTTTGTATATTAAAAATTAAAAAAAATATTATTTATTAATATATAATATTTGATATTGGACCAATTTGTTAATTTCTACTTCATGCTTTTTGACACACGTCCCGTAGCTGTACCGATATGTGACAAACGTGTGTATGTAAATGAGCGAGTGAAGTCGCCGACAGGTGCGCGCGCGCATGCGACGGGAATATCTTACTGCTTCTGATCAGATGCAGTTTTAAGGCTACGTGTCGAAGGCAGCTGATGCCCAGAGCCTTCACCTGGTGAAGGGTATAAAAATGGTTTTATTTCAGATTAATAAATATTTGATCAAAGGAAGATTTGTTTTAGGAACTTAATTTGAGACATTTTTCACTTTTCGGTTGAATATTTAATATTGAATAAAAATTAAGATTTTGCAAGTTTTTAAAAATTATTTTTATACATATATTTGTATTATCATTCCACTATCTTTAAGTCCGTATAGGATGGTCTGTGACAATTAAAAAAAAACTTATTGAATATATTGTCTATCGTTCGCATTAATACATAACGTTACAACTATAAGAGTTGTATCATATAATTTAAGGGCTACGTACATAAAGACAATGCTATTTTGCATCAATATCAGATAAAGGTCGGACCACATCGTGACTAATTGAGACATTCGCCGTGTGGGTGCGCCCTAACATTCTCTACGGTCAAGGTAGCCGGGGCATTACAGATAATATTGGCGGTTACGGTGCAATATTAACCCCTTATCTGTTTGATCGCGGATATATTTTGTTATAGGGCATGGTTGTGGATGAAACAGTCTTTGTAATGGTTTAGACCTTAGAGTAAAGTTAGCTTTACGGCAATAGGTTTCTTATGGCTTTGTTTTCCTTTTAAAAAACTTTAATTAATAATTACATACAAAATTAAAATACATCTTGTTGATGATTAATTTTTAAATTTTTTATTCAAGCGTGTGGTTGGACCTGATAAGAAAATAGAATATGACTTTTTTCGAGATGGTCAGGACACTGACTAGTCGTTAGGTCCAAATTGAAATCAAATAAATGACTTTCTGGTCCATAATTTTTTTTACGAAATAATTATGAATATTATCGCGCTTGGATTGTTACTCTAAAGGTAGCCTATTTTAATTACCTCATTGTTAGACTTTAGCTTTGATTTCGTATTAGCATACTAAGATAAAAAATGTTTTCAATAATAATTAATCTTCGTAATAAAGTCATAATGGTTATAAATAAAAAA
>JADANM010001810.1:9386031-9423140 GCA_026213755.1 Eurema hecabe
TTGTAATCACGAACTAATAAATCAAGTTAATATATTGCGATCAATCACACTTACGATTGATTGAAGAAAGTGCCCGAGGTATTATTTTATTGACACCGAGTTGACCCCGCCAGTTAGTGGCCAACGCTTGGGCCAATATCAGTGTATTGGTACAACTTAAAGTGACAATATAGTTATTGGCTCCATAGGCAATGTGAAAATAAGACATGACATGACCAAGATTATAAGAAAACTCATTGAATGTAATATATTATATTTTTTCAGTACCAAAATTTCCTCTTTTGGTTGAATACCTATTAATAATATTACCTAACTGTCTGTACTTAATATAGATCATATAATCTAAATTATATTTCAAATTATTGTATTATAAAATTACCTAAGTACTTATTACTGTAACTAAATCTTTGCAACATATGAGATTGGCGACCAACGTTGGCCCAAAGCGCCAACGCATTGTGCGCTGGAATGCAGAGATACACATCGATGAGTGCTACAATTAATTATGCTGTGTCAGTCCTCGACTCTGTCTGAACTCCCATGTGCGCATATAACGTTCCTTTGTTAATAGCACTTTTGCACTTGAAACAATTATTTATATATTAGCTGTATTTATATACTTTGGGCAGCATTTTTGAAAATGCCTAACCCGCGCCAACAAACGTTCAGCGAGTTCAACGTGATTCTTTGATTGAAAACCCCATCAAGATAGGATAAGCCGTTTCTGAGATTAGCGTGCACAAACAAACAGACAAAAATTCCAAAAATCATTGTTTTGGGTTCTATTGCGTTAATAAAGGTCTCCTATTTTTTCTTATCTTCCATGTACAGACAGCAACTCGTTACGTTTTTATTAAATGTATTGATTGATGATGTATTGATGTATACACAATTATTTCGACGTTTCCTTCCACTCTTTATTAAATTCCAGTTTTACTTAAACACTACTTGTGTATACCTACTCGCTAACCCAAGCTTTTGGCATCCTTTTTTCCCTTAAATTATAGGTTTAAATTTTTTAAATGGTAATTGGGGATTTAATCAGCCAATTTTCAAACAAATTCGTTCAGAAGTATTTGTGTGAAATATTCTACATTTCTACATTCATACATAAAAAAAAATAATTCTTTTCAATACATCCTTATGTAACCTAACCGTAAAATACCTCTAATTAACTGAGTAAACCTTACTTTTTTAAATTCTTATATCGTAGATTCCTTTTTAGAGACTTACTTACTTAAACATTAGACGTATGTTAAATTGTCATATTACGAGTCTACAATGTCGTCTGTATGAACACTTTCATTATTCATCACATTATCAGCTCGTCTTACGAAGGTCAGGCATTTGAACTGCGCTCAGCTCACAAAAACTATTTGTTTCACTTATAATACTTTGTTGCAAACTGAAAGCTATCTTGCTTCTCTTTTATTTCGTTATCTATCTGACATTAAAGATTATGGTGTAATTCATTATAGCTTACATTTATAGTGAATTACTAACTAAATGGGGCTGATATGTTTCTATTAGAGTAGTAAAGCCAAGAGCTATAGTGGGAGAGCCAGAGTTTATTTTCGTTGTTTACTTATCGCTTGATGGTTAGCGAACTAAGATACGAATTTAAAGGGCAACAGTTCTATGGTAATACCGATGAAGTATTCCTCTTACTTAGTGGACGGATTATAGTAGATAAAAAATTGGTCACATATTACAAACAACATACAATTAAAGCATGTATTCAAATATATGTAAAAAAACTCTTACAGAATAAAACAGACAGACAAAGGAATCTTATTTATAATCGCCTGCATACCTACATGTACGAAAATATTATAATTTACGTTAAAATTAATGCAAAAACTTGGCTGGCTCGTATGGCTCGTATTTTTATACGTATTCGAAGTAACCTAAAAATTAATAACACACCTGACGGTATAAAAACCAGCGCGTGCATAAATTACCTTATCTTGTGTACGGCTGCTCCAGTTACCCGCTATTTGCTACATAGTACATACCTATTATCTCAGTAAACACGTCGTTTTGTCACTTCACACTTGATTATGCAACTGCGTACTTCGCAAAGAGAATGCTATCAGATTTACCCATTTCGATGAGAGTTATATGGTTAAATACTTATTAGAAGATATGAATTGTATTAGTTAAAAAAACTAATTTAATTTGGTTCTGAAGTGATTTGCAATGTATAATCGTATATAATTGCTCTATTAAAACTAAAAATATAAACATTTGACAATGTTTAAAGGTTTGTCTACGTTTGGTTCCTATATAAAAATCTGATTAGCTGAATGAAACGGCATGTAGCTACGCTTACTGTTTACATTTGTTGAAAATTTTTGATGTGGGTTTTGGTTTAATGGGTCTATAATTTTCAAATATTTACGATGAGGCTACACATATATTTTCGTGAAAAATTCTTCGAAGCTGCCCTTGACCATTACCATCGGTGTCCTATGACGATATTCCAACTAAAAAGTTTTATCAATAGTAGGTAAAGACAAATTTAATATGTAATGGCTAATTCCTACTACACAGTGACGTCACTCGATATACCAATTTGTCGCACTAATTCGCTTCGCCAATTAACACCAGGCGCTGACTGTACCAATGACGAATTTATTCAATAGTTTTGTGAATAACATGACACATTCTGTTTTCTTATTAAATACTTTAAAACTGATTGATGATTCTTTGTGAAATATTACACGAATATGATGATATATTTTTTCTATAATACTGAATTAATAAAATTATATAAAAAAATGATCCTTCTTAAATCAAGTGTTAAATAAAAATCGATTATAGAAAATATCCTTAATATGCAAATCAAAATCTGGTGCAGTTTTAATAAGTTTTCTTACTGGATTCTTCTCCGTTTTTCAATAATTAAGGAACAAGCGAACGACAACTTAAGAAGTACCTATTTAAATCGTATAGCAACGAGTTGTATGAATAACTACACATAACTAAGTATTATATTAAAACACAAAGGACACACTATAAACTCAACTGATAAATACACGTCTGATGAGATTTGTACGGAAGCAGCTGATTAAGGCAGATTGCAAATGTTATTATAATGTGCTGATGCACCAACGCCGACACTATTTATAGACCTTACGTTGGAAGTGACCTTGACGCGTAATTAAGGCCTCTCTCATTAATCATACAACTCAATATGAAGCTTATGTAATTTTATATGGCAATTACGCTGATGTGGTGATATGATTTGATGATGATGAAGAGGTAAGTAGGTAGTGGAATGAAGTTGTAATTGATTCAAATTTTACAAAGGGATGTGAAAACGAAATAAGGATGTCCGTGTAGCTTACTTATTAGGTGATAGATGTGACTGTTATTAAACGTTTCTTTCGTTGAGTTGTGTGGTATTGTTTGAAATAGTTTTATGAACTTCAATCAATTTATAGGAATTGACCAGGAATTGAATTGAACAGGAAGCCTTTTTTATTCTTTATAACCAATGGCCACAGCAACAGACCAAAATACTTTTGAGAGATTTTCTAAGTCTTAAAAAGTCGGCGTGGAATTCAGTTATTTGAAAAGGATATCTTAAATTAACCTAAGAACTGGTTCGTGCTTATTCTTTCAAATCGGATGGAGCAGTTCATCACGAGGACGTCGGTCGATAGCAAGGTGTGACGCGTCCACAAATAGCGCCCTCCGCTCTTCCGTCGCCCGAAATATCTGTCGCCGGTGCGATCACATCCTATTTACAGAGAAACTCTTGTTTTTAATATCTAGATGATATGTATCTATCATTAGAAAAGATGTCGTAGACGTTTAATAAGTGGTTACAGACTTTATGGCCTGTATCTACCTAATTTTAAATACCTAAACAAGAATCTGGAGAGCTTTTAAATTGACTTTATATGCATCGAAATATTATAGTTATGTCTTAGTGGCCTATTTGAATTTTGCTGAACCAAATTGCAATAGTTGTTATAGGGACGAAGTGTTAGGCATATAACATTACCTTAAAGCTCACATTGAATCAAGCGTCAGTTCTTGTTAATAACAACATTATATTATAGGCAATATTGCAATGTCTTCAAGCTTCGTTTCCTATAAACAAAGATCGTGTCAAAGTGAATCAGAGATACATAAATACGTTTTGGCGAAGCGGCGGTTGAACCCAACTAAATGCGTCCTGGCGGTGCGCCAGCGCAGGATTGTCTGACCTTATTGTGTTACTCCATTTGTAATTAATACGCTTTTCGGATCTACTTACTCTATGATTCCTCGTTATCTGTCTTAATTAAACTTCGGTGTATATCAGATTACAGCAAATATAAAAGTTTTAATCGGTAGGTTTTAATATTTAAAATGTTAATAAAGCTTAGGACCTCATAATATTTTTCTTTGAAAAATAATTCTGTACTTTTCTGCAAAACCATTTTCAAAATGCCTATGTATTTAGAAAAGGTATTGTGAAAATGGTCATAAGCAGCAAAGGACTTAAAGCTAAACTATCCTATCTTAAACCCAATCATAAACTAATTCTACCTCCTTATCCTAGGATCCTGGTGGGAGCTCCAGAAGACGAGCCATACCACGTGAACGGAGTGCGTCGCCCCGGCGCTGTGTACAAGTGCGAGCCTTCTGGCCGGCAGTTCCAGCAGGCTGACTACGCGAACCCGCTGCAGATGTGCAGCCTCATCGAGTTCGATAAGAACAGAAGTAAGTGAAGAATTTAGTTTACTTGGGGAACTAGGTGACGTGGAATAGACGTTTGGAACCAGCAAACTATCGCAGACCTAGACTCCTCCAAGATAAGGATAGCAGTCTTTTTTGAATTCCAATCGATTAAAATCCCACGATGGACCATAACCCTGTATACGATGATAACACGCCTTGCAGAATCTTCCGCAATAGTCAACAAGTAAACTCCGCTAGCATACTAAATGTTTGATTGTATACATTGTTTCTTGTTACTTTTATATTAGAGCAACGAGGCTTCAAAGTGGAAGACATTCATTATAGTTGACAAATGTAAGATACGTTTGTTGATATTTAAACAAGAATTATATTATGCGATAACTCGAATCGCAATGCAAAGTGTAGATAAGAAAGAGGCAACGGTAAAAATAAAATGATAAAATGATGTTTTCGACTGAGGATGAGTTGTATTATAAATGCTACAGTATTAAATTTATGTCAGGCGTTTCGAGATAAACTAAGTATTAGGTTCACGTTTCTGACCTTCCACCCGCGTGCAACCGTAAGATGACATTGTCGTCTGACATTAACGTACAACAAATTACCATTATACTATATACATTGGTTGCTAACTTGGAGGCAGGGGTACAAATGTCCATATCTGGCTTCCAATGGAGATTGAGATTTCGCGTGCTAGTAGTGGGTATGTTGTATGGATGTGTTGTGTTTGGATGGCGATGCTCCCGCGCAACGTGACAGGCGCACGCGCATTTGATTTACAGTACCCACGTTCAAGTAAAACCTTTGGAAATTTGTTTAGAATTATAATGATTGTCTATATTCAAGTAGGATAGAGTAAATGCAGACAACGATCTCTGTATTCATTCAGAGTGTTGGCTTTTAAATGTAGTTTTTTGTTAATTTGCCTCTCTTAAGGTAAAGATTTAAACATAAGATAATTTTAAATTATTTTGGAAACTAAACGTTCTACAGCAATGAATATTAAGAATATAGTGACGAATTCTCATTCAGACTTTTATTCCGTTTCATTTACGCCTTTATATCACATTAAAAATAGACTATATTTATTAGCTCAAGACTATTTCTGTTCCGAATTATAACTATATAAGTCTTTCGTAGCCTTCTAAATAAAATAAAGGGAATTCTCTTATGATACATAATATGTATAATGTATGTATGTTGATATTACATGACGTGTCATAATCAAATACCAATTTGAAGACCCTCATTGAAACAAAAAGTTTAATACTTTATATAAGAACGTTGAGCGTGTGTTACAAATGTCTCAACCCTCATAAGGAGGTCTTTGTTGCAAACGGATGCAATGTTCTGTCGGGAGATAGCGCCTAGCGATTTGTTCTCGACCTACTTTGTACTGCAGTTCTTAATCCATTGTACTCGGCATAATAACTCGTAAATACTCATAAATTGGCTCGTATGAATCATGTACAGTCGACCACAAAAGTATATTAATATAATGAAAGTAACAAACCATGTTATCGCTAAAAGATTTTATACTCAGACCTAAAGACAAAATAAGGACATGATTTTCTTGTGATATGATGAACTTTTTTTTTTAAGATTATTTGTTATGCTGAGTATGATTTGTTATTTTTTGTTATAATTGAGTTTTTATAGCTTTCTTGTTGACTGTACAGTGTACACTGTAAAGGGAAGGATAAATTCGTACATTACGTACAAGTTGTTGTTCAAGTGACTTGCAATTGCGTCTCAATCGTAGCTTATAATGACGTTAAAGATTTACTTAATGCTTATACAGATATTGTCTGAAGCTGTTTTAATATGTATATTTATAAAAATGAATCGCCAAATTTCTTGCTATGTGCAGGATTTTAAAATAACTGAACTAATTTCGACATTTTTTAAATTGTTCCATATACCTATTGAAGTACGAGGACCTCTACCTCATATTCTCCCTCTTGGGATGTCAATTATAATTATTCACAGTTAAGTATTACCTTTTTACATGCATAATTGGTATATAATTAAATAATGCTTCAAAAAGTGTCTGTATGTAGCCCTTTTGAATACTTAAGACTAAGTTGTTACGTTTATTCAAAATGAAATAAACAAATGAAAGGAACGATGATTCAAGCTCGAACTTTCTAGAGATAAGGCTGTAACGAGTGCGAGTTAATGAGATTTGATTATGTAAGTGTTTGTGGGTCAGCTGTGGGCCGTGGGCAGTGGGCAGTGGGCCCGTGGGTGGACCAGAATTCGCTACCGATTCATTAATTGGTACTAACCTTTTAATTGCGTGTCTTGCTGGTTAAGAGATCGTTTCAAAGTGTACTTGGGAGTCAGAAATAGTGTGGTTTACATAGATATATACGAGGGCTGTTCGGAAAGTAACCTCCGTTGTTCTATAAATAAAACACAGAAGTAGAACAACAAATTTTATTATATACATCTTAAAACTACAACTTTTCTCTACTTTTCTACATAGTTGCCATGGACATTTAAGCATTTATCATATCGATGGACGAGCTTGGAAATCCCCTCTGCAATAGAAGATCCCGCCAAATGTGAAGTGCGTGCTGTGATTAGATTTAGCGAAACAGCATTTGGCAGCAGCAATTCATAGAGAACTTTGTGCTGTGTGTGGGCCAAAGGTAATGAGCGAAGGAGTTGTTCGGGAATGGGTACGCTCATTTAAAAATGGCCGAACAAACGTTCACGACGAAGAAAGAAGTGGTAGGCCATCAGTGGTGAATGACGAACTGGTTGAGAAAATCAACACAAAGATTCGTGACGACCGACGCTTCACGATATCAGAACTTTCTGACCAGCTTCGACGACGATGAAGAATTAAGGGACGCGGTCACGGGATGGCTCAAGGCACAGGCGGGAGATTTTTTTGCAGAGGGGATTTCCAAGCTCGTCCATCGATATGATAAATGCTTAAATGTCCATGGCAACTATGTAGAAAAGTAGAAAAAAGTTGTAGTTTTAAGATGTATATAATAAAATTTGTTTTTCTACTTCTGTGTTTTATTTATAGAACAACGGAGGTTACTTTCCGAACGGCCCTCGTAGAACTGTTTAAAAGAAGCTTCAAATATTTTAAGAACGGCTGTTCAAATTGACGATCGCTAGGTGCCGATGAAAGATAACTGCCCGGAGTTGGGCTTTATAGCAAAGTTCCGGGTAGCACTGCATTGGCTATGGGCTGGCGTTACTCTTACCGTCAGGAGTGCGTCCAGCTCGTCTCCCTTATTCATATTATAAAAAAACAAACTGTCTTCTACGTCAAAGGTGGTTTCTAGGTTCGATCTCTACTCTGAAAAAATACATATATAATTCAAATTTGTATAACCGGGCGTCGGGGTGTTGCTATGTCGATATAATGTGTCAGTAATCTAGTGGCCCTAACATAGGCTATGTTTAGTGTGGGACTAAATGGTTAAAAATAGAGCATCCTAGTATTATAATTATTTGCATACATCACATATAATTGTATTGTTAAAGTGATTAAATAACGTACGAAGAAATCATTAAGGTCATGACCCGGCTATATAATATCTTCGCTAATCTTACCGGGTCTTTTTTATAATACATTCTCCATTAATACATTCTACATTACTAAGTATTGAAATATCGCTCCGTCAAAGGTCACGTACCCTAATCTTCACAGATTTAACGCATCTCTTTATCTATGGGTTATAAAAAATCGTAAATAGTGAAGTGACGAGATAAAAGTCGATTGTTTGCAGAAGCAGTCGATTATCGCGCTTGTGAAATATTGTGACGATAAGATGGTCTAAGATTGTAGTGAGGGGAATTGAGTTAGTTATCGATACTTTTGAATTATCGTTTAATTTTTTGGAATAAAGTGCTTCTAGTAGAAGAGTATATTTTCGGTGTGTATTTTACATTTATTAGTATTAATAATTAAAATTGTTATTATAGAGATTAGTATTACCAAAGATTTGAGGCCAGAATTAAACCAACACCAAACCATTGTTGGTTTACTTTAATATTATCCAAGAATGATCTAAAAGCCACCACGATTTTGGACAAGTTTTTACTTATAAAAACTAATTATACATCTGGTAATCAAAAGCCGGTCGTAGTTTTGTTTCAAAATTAAATTATGCTAACAATTAAAGCTGTGGGAACTAGTTTATTGTAAAATAAAATAACATTTATTTCAAAAAGTAATAATACAAAGTATGTTATAATAAATGTGACATTGAATTTTAACGAAATAATATTTAATAATAAAATTAAGTAAAAAGATTTTAAAACATATCGATACATTAAACATCCCTAAAAGGAGATTATTATCGTGGTATCTCATTGAACCCGCTTATCGCATTATCAAATTAAACAATAGCGGTGCTCCCAAAGTGCACTCTGAACCGAACGATAATCTTAGGATAATGTTAGTTTCGGCTTAAGGTTACTGAATTATAAAAAGGCTTACTGTTATTAGTTTGTGTGTTTGAATATTCTAGTACGTTACTACGTATGAATGAAATGCACTTAGAAATAATAATATTTTTTTAATCTTAATCGAGTTAGATTATTACTGGCCATTTTCATTAAAACTAATCTTCCCCGGGTAGTTATAAAATTAAATTGAATCTAAGTCTAGTTATATTATTACTGGATGCCCTTTTAATTAAAATAAATCTTTCTCGGGGATGTTAATTGCTATATTCCTATTACGGTTAAGGTTTGACTAAAATATTAAAACAAACGATGGAGTTGCCCTGTTCATTTAATTCCATTGCTTTTAAGCAAACCCTTTGGAGATTTTTATATGGATATGATACGAGCCGATTGATTAATCGAGATCGAAAAAAGTTTATTCTGCATCTTTAGAATCTTAAGTATCTATATAATAATCCTAACAAAAATCATATTTAAAAGCACTAAATTGTGAACCCTTACTTTTCAAATCGGTTAATTAATTCTGTACAATATATGGACATATACCAAATTTGTTGTTACACGTTAGTTAAGGAAATATTCTGTCGTGTTGTAATTATTGTTCCGTGTTTGGGTCGTGCCGAGTTTGGACAGCACCGTGGACACGGGTTCGCACGGTCGCTTAGACCAAACATAGCCTATAACAGTAGATTATTGGTTAATTAGTACTGTTAACAACGTTTCTAAAGGTACAAATGTCTTTACCTAAGAGGGGTATTTAGGATACTATAGCAATCGAGTTCCATCTATAAACAGAAGTGGAACGGTTGATACTGTACTAAACCCTAACACAGGTTAATGATTTCTTTGGAGACTTACCATTACTTACCATATGTACAGTATATTAGGGACAGTTTCAAAAAATAAATAGCTTTTGTGTTTTATTACTTTTTGGGCAGAAACACTTGTATTTAAGCAACAAAACAATAAACTAGTTTCCACAACTAGATATTGCAGTGCATGACTTTTGGATTCGGGGAAAGTCATATGCATGGGGGCAGAAGTCCAACTTTATCCTTGCACTAAGTCCAACTTTAAATTTCAAAATCACTCGTGAAAATTAAAATAAAGTAAACGATAATATGACACACATGAATAGTTTCATAGTAAAGGAATTTAAAATTGATTCACTAGATCTCGTCGTTCACTTCACATCGTTACCAACTCACTTATTAGAAAAAATAGTGGGTACTGTGTAGGTATGATAAAAATATGTATTGAAGTACTTAAATCTATCGACGTTTTCAACCCACGTGCTAGTGTTTACCAAATTGTATCACTACACTACAATTGGGCACAGTAGTTATTAAATTCTGTTACGTAGGCTCGATATTCGTGCGTGGGCCCACGCGTGGGACACTCGAGCCGTCATTGACAGCTTTCGGTTATGGTATTTCGTACTTTTGACACTTCTAGATGGAGACATCTGTTCGTTAAACCTTAATAAGTAATAAGAAATAATTACACTTGGGACTTGCTAGTTTGTTTTTTAAGCAAAAGTTGTCATCATAGATTGTTACTTTATACGAAGTCTATAATATATAAATAAGTAATTGACGACTATCATTAATTAACCTTTCAGATGGATTTGGCGTCAAAAATATGTTTATATTTACAGATAACGTGTAATTTATTTCAAAGGAGATGTGTTATTAATAATTATTAATAATACATTTTCTTTATTAATAATAATGATATTTATAATTAATTATAATTAATCTAACAAAATAGAATAACGGTGTGTTTATCAGTTTTTCAAATGTTTTTTTTGTCTTTAAGACAATTTACTTTAAATTATCCTCCAAACAAGGTGTGATATAAGAAAGTAGTTTTCCACATCAGTTTGTATGTATGTAGGAAAGTGCGAATAGGTCCTAACGCGATATATCCGGCCTCGAACTGAGTGTATTGTGACGTTGGATGCAAACAATGTTATTAGGAAACAATACTGGTCTTGCGTGTACATTTATATTTACTGTTGAAATTGGCGACAACGCGATATAAATGGATATTATTTGTTAAGGTTTGCTCAAGCCAACTCTCTGCCTTCTACTCTACTTCTACGTTCACATTCTAGAAATGCAATGTTTCTAGCATTTATAAAAATACTTTTTCACGTTTTCAGATTACTTGTTGTGTTTTCTGTGGAATTGGTGGTACTAACAAGGTCAAGCCGCCCCAGTCAATCGAATGGCATGGTTCTACCACTTTTAATTCTTAATCTATAATAAAAAGCACTTTAATAATAAAATAATTATATATTAATTATATTATTAAATATGGTAAAAACGTGAATACGTTATAAATAGTTTTATAAATTTTATTCACGTGATGAACAAAATATTAAGTCTGGTGGTGGCTCGCCATCAAATTTTCGTTTTCGTGCTTGTGACGTATCATTAAACTTGTATTAACAAGTATAACTTCAATATTATATCAGCTGATATAAAAATGCATTTCGAAGTGTCAGTGTCAAGTTAATAGTGATGAATGACCGGCGATCTGTCATCTTGCACCGCAACACGATAGCTTCCGCCGGCGCGGGCGCCTTTGTCGCATCAAAAGTTGTACTTAATTAAAATTATATAGTTTTAATTATACGTACGTCCGACCACGTTTAGGAAATGTTAGGAAGTCTGGTTTGTCGGTTTGTCGAATTTAGTTAGATATGGCGTTGATACCACATAAATTCAAAAAGATGTATTAAACGATCTTATAAGCTTATGTATGGTCTTAGGTCAATTGTTGTTGAAAACTAGGAAATAAACTACTATTGATTAGGATTCTTTGCATTGTTATTGTTTAACATATCTTTCAAATTCCTTTTTTATTTAAATTTTCTGTATTAATTGTATTAAGTAATTAAAGATCATTTCTTTTTTCAACTTTCTGTATTTTTTGTTGAGCTTTACTTATTCCTCGCGGACGAAAGCGAAAGTGAAAAGGATAAGTAGATCCTTTTCACTTGCGTAGATAACTGGATAGCTACGTTTCTCGTATTCATATATTTATGTATTGTCTATCGTTAATATTGCAACAAAGTAGTTAATAAACACATTGATTACTCAAGTCGATTGGGTGTCGGACTACAGCTCCAACCGCATTTGGGGCGAAACGCAAACTGTTTCGAAACTAACAGCTTTTATTACTGAATAATATTTATGGTAAAGCATGATTTGAATGCTTAATACGCTGGTAGTATTGAGGGACTTTCAAAAGCGAGCCGTGATCAAATGTCAAGAAAAAAAAATTTCTGTTTCAAATTTTCCAAGATTTATAATTGTGTTTAGAATTCGAACTTATTTTTGTGAATTGGAATTGGTGTTCGAATTGTAAATTAATTAAATAAATAATAGGATCACATACAGTCACTTAAGTTTATATGTAAAAAAGTAACTATTTCACTGATAAGTGATGATTTCGCGTAAAAGTAAATTAATAGAATTTTTCAAAATAACTAGAAATAATTGTTTAAAAAAAACATGTTGTTTTCACAGCATCTAATATACGTATGTAAATATCACTATTAGCGAATCAGGTTTGTCAACATGTTTTACAAACACTTTGAATACTAGAAAACAAGTTTTGTCAAAACGTGGGTATAAATGTTTGTAGAACAAGTTCTGGTATGATGTCATTGTCTCTATCATACTGTCATACACCTAGTCATCTCATATTGAACAGTCATCAGGTGTCAAGGTGTGAAACTCGATGTTTCAATGCATGCTTAGAGCCTAGTTTAAAGACAAAACATAACAAAGCGTTCTTTAATAAAATTAGTTCACATAACACACACATATGCAATACCTATAGTTGCCTGGAAGAAATCGTTTACAGCCAGCAGGCTGCCAATTAACATGTATAGTCTGTATTCTTCCGTATATATTTTTTGTATATGTTTAAGTTATGTTGCTACATATCATTTTAAATTTATAATCATTTTCAAAATTAAACTTCCAACAATCTTAATAAACAATTTAAATTTAAACAATTTAAAGCATCACGTAGGTGATACCGGGGGAAACAGATAGTATTACACCATTTAATTAAGCTTATAGGCCGATGCATTTAAACGCGATCGCAATATCGTATTAGGTACAATCAAGAAACACGCAGTTCGCATCTCTCATTGACTATAACTTTAATTGAAGCTACGTCACTTGAATATATTAAAAACCAGCCTCGTTCTCCGGTTTTACCCGCGTAGATTACGTTTTTGGGACATTACTGGGGTAAAGTGTCCTATATGGTAATCCAAATCTAATCTACCTCCATGCCAAATTTTAATTAAATAATATTAAATAATATTAATATTAGTCTGCGTTAACGAAAAACTATATAAGTATATGATTTGGTAATTTTGACCACTATACAAATTCAATGGACTCTTTTGCATTCCCAAATTTCGTATTTAAAAGCGGAATACCTCGCATTGAAGAGGCAAAGATACCAAAATTACAGTTCGATACCTCGCTGCCATTCGTCTTCTGTGTTTAAATGGCTCGGGTTCGATTCCCGGCAAATACATGTCAGAAATTCTGTAGGGTAACAATAATGTATATGAGGTAAATATTCAATGACTAATGTTATGAAAAACATATTGTAACATGTTGACTGTTATATTATCCTTTTTTTATTATCCTGTTTAAGCCGCAATTATGATTTTGATTCATCTTCGATTTGTCCTGTAAAGTACTGAGGTTGTTTTAATTAAATCTCTGTAATAACCTCATTATAAGTTATTGATTTAAAAATATGTATTACATAGAAAAAGAATGATGATCGGACCACCATCTTTTACTTGTGTCACGTATAATCTACCCTATAAACCACCCTAACCCGCTAGGATAAGACAGGACTCAGTGGGTTGGTTGGTAGAAGTCCATAGCTATAGTTTTGTCTCTGGAGTCATGTATTCTATGAGGATGTCTCAACTATAAAAAACAATTTCACCTCTGTCTAATAACGAAATCAGTTTAAAATTATGCGGTCAAGTATTTCTCTACAGTCCATAAAGAGACCATTTAAAATATATTCGTATTCAGTCGAGTCATTTTAAAACACATTGGGATGGTTGGCGCTCCAGAGTTCCAGAATCGCAATTATTGACACGGGTTCATCGACCTCGCCACGTGTTTTACTGATTTCTTTATTGATATTGCACTTCAGCAAATTAAATTACGACTGACCACTGGCGTACATTGAGACTTGGAGAATATTGAGATTGGTATACTTTTAAATCAAAACTTGTCTTATGTAAATATTTTGAAGATCACGATTGAAAAAACAAAAATTTTTTTAATAGAAAAGGTTTTGAATAAATCTTAACATTAGAAGAAGAAAAAAAGTTTATTTCACATTTAATATTTCAAAGAAATCTGGTAAATGTTAGTTAATAAAACCAATGAGTTAGTCCATAAATTGAAGACATTCTTTTGACAATAGATATAATCTAAACAAAGATATTATTTAAAACAAAGGAAGTAAAGAGCAAATTAGTTTTCTCTAAAACGAATTAACTTAATTGAATTACACAATAAATATCCTGTCTATTAAACCTAATCAGTATTAAAGTAGTGAAATTTGACCAGGAGCACATGGCCAGTCAAGAGTATGTCCTACAACGTCCCCTAGCTTCGAACAATTGAGTACTTCCCAAAGTTTTGACAACACACGAGTGATGGTCCAATAAAGGCGGTCAATCAGTACGCAATTGGTACCAAATTGAATGAATTGCGGCCACTTGTTGCTAATTGCTCAAACAACGTACGCGTCCTACTGCGCTTGCGTCTCTTGTACTAGTTTTGTCATTTTTCAATTAATTATTATGAATTACTCGTACCCTGTTAAGTGATAAGTAAACAGACATACGTCCTATACATTATTATAGACAGTCAGTTTGTCAAAGTTATATGTGGGCATATATTTTGCCTTAGCACGTTTAGATAGAAACACTTATATAAATATAAGAGTGATCAGGTTCGTCCAACTACTTCCCCTTTCCTTTTTTCTCTTCCTCCGACGCTCCTTTTCCACTCCAATTTTCTTAAGATACTTCACAACAAGTTTTATGGGAGATTGGCTTTGTGAGCTGTTCTTCTTAATTGTAATAATTTTACATAGCTCTGTAGGGGAGCTAATAAATGATCTCAACTCTAGACTATCAAATCAAACTATTTAGTGCTTGCTAAACTAAGCTATTTGATCCGTTCAGACGGAATTGTTTACATTATAAGCACAATAACCTTTTTAATGATAACATATGTATACACATTATCCGTGGGATCAAAAACAATTGGATTCAATTTTAGCGCTGTCGTATTATCATATTTTGTTGATAGATTGTTGTTTATGATTGAAGAAATAACTTCCTTTAGAATCTTAACAACAACAATAGATTCTTAAGTGATACATTTTTATTTAATTAAGTTATAAATAAGCTCACTATTATAAAAGTAAATTTAAGGAATTACCTATTTAATCCTCGTCTACCACTATGATAGGAAAGCAAGTAAGGAACTTTTCTATAAGCTGATGGGAGGAGCCATGCCCAAATTATCATAGAATTAAACAAAAAAACCTTTTTAAGAAAGCTTTTATATAATTATTAAATTTATAATGACGTCACACAACTAATTGTTTATTGTCATCCAATCCAAAAGTGCATACAGAATTTCAGCTGTATCAGTTGGAAGTATCTTCTTCAAAATCGGGTCGCAAAATTCGATCCGAACATCCTTATATACATTGCAAGTTAAGTGAAAGCTTCTAAAAAGATGATATCTACGCATATAAAACCATTTCGCAAGCACAGAACTGTAATTTCGAGACCATTACAAATATAGTTCCGCTATATTGTTCTAGCAAACACGAAAATACGGAGGCATCGGTGCGCCGGCGCAGACCTGTCTCGAAATGTATGCATTTATTGATTTCCACAAATATTTGACGAGTAATTCAATATTATAGGAAAATATTGTTTGAGCTGTCTTTGCTTTCGATCGAATTAATTTTACGTTAGTTGTGTAATTACTTTTTAAAATACTACGGTTAGGCTTTTTAACTTAGTAAACCTTTTTTTATGGGGAAATCCTACTATAGTTATTCCAACATTCGGAACGCAGACGCGTCTTACAAAATAACATATTTTTACTACAGACTATAATATTTATTTCTTTATTGTTTTTATTTCATATATATGTATGCAAACGTTATCTATGTTTATTCAGAATTAAAGTTAATCGGTTGGTTAAATTCAAAGTTTTACCGCTAGGGTGCGAGTTATATTTTATAATTAAAAATTCTAATTTGGGAGCAGGCACACCTGTGATAACTTATTAACCGTTACGAGAGGGATTCACCCTCAAAAATCGTAAATAAATGCCTTTTATAATAACGTAATGAATACCTTGTAGTAATCCTTGCGTGACGTCACATTACATACGCCATTACGCACCAAATCGATTATTTAAATGATATTATTTTTCACATTTTTAATGTAATAGGTTTATTTATATTTTTATATATTATGTTTTGGGCTATTTATTATTATATGTCATACTATATTATACGTAATACTGGATTTATTCTATTTTATATAGACCTCTCAAAATAGTAAGTAGGTATAGCATATTTTGAACGTGAAATAAAAGATATAAGTTTATTACTGTTTTACGCTAATACTACGAATTGATTAGCGTGAAGTTTCGTATGGTTAGACTCAAGAATACTGTTTATCTTAGTATTGCTACGGACACGAAAACTACTAAAGTAAAACTTAAAAGTACGTGTACGTGTCTCAATTGTACTCACTACAAATAAATTATTTCCTTAAAATAAATTTGAAATTTTATTTTTTTTTTGAAAATTATATTTTTGTTTTAACTATAAAGGGAATTTAGCTATCAAAATCAATAATTCGTGTGTTTGATTGATTTCGTCATGTCACGATGCAATGGAACTATTAGATGCAACAATAGGGCTTCGGTAATGATCCGGTTCAGTGATTGTGTAGTTATAGTGTGACAACACACATACAAATTTTTCGGCTCGAATGAGTTTGTTTTAAAATTGCTAGTTAACAAAAAAAACAGTTTAAATTGTTATTTAAGACACATGTGTCTTTCACATTGAATGATTGTTTATAAATTTAAACAAATTATGAGTTATCAATAAATTTATAAATAACTAGCTGTTGCCCGCGAGTACGTTCGCGTGGACATTCCTATAAACTTTGACGCCCCTCCTTCCCCTTTTAAGCCTTTTTTCCAGTTAAAAAGTAGCCTATGTTTTATAAATCTTCTTTGCAGTTCGTAGTTTTCAATCTAAATTATGATAAAAGGAAATAAATTCAAAACTTTCAGCTTTCGATACCCACTTCACGTAACAATTTAATTACTTTTACCGTTCCGATCTGAGTATTTCATCAGTCCGTCAGCTTCCTGCAGATAAGCCCAAAACGGCGATGATATTAGTTTGATGGGTTAATTACATCGCTAACAGATTGACGTGAATAATGTCTTAATAAGCGGTATCGATATTTACGCTACGGGCTGGTTCAATTTGAAAATATAAAATCCATACTAATATTATAAATGTGAAAGTTACTACGCTAAAACTACTGATTCGATCAGAACGAAATTTGGTACACAGATTGTCTAGAGCCTGGGGTAGGACGTAGGCAATTTTTTTTTATCCACGCGTACCTAGTCGCGGGCAAAAGCTAGTTTATAATAAAATAAGAACATACTCGCGAGAGAAACCGTAGGACGTTGATAGTAATATGTATAATGTTGGTGAAGTGTTTGTTTGTTTGCTTGTCTTAACACGCTAATCTCATGAACTGATGGATTTTAAAGTATTGTTTAAGCTGTTATACTCGTATAAGCTGAATTCTTGAGTGTTATAGGCTATATTGACGTAAAGATTAACTATACGTTTACTGGAACACATTCAATTAATTAGCGCATATTATTTGTTATAATTCTAATAACTAAATGCCCTTAAATATATATTTTAGTTCTTTATTCTTAGAGTATAAATAAACCTTAAAAGCAGTGTATGAAAAATTTCTGTCTCACTTTAGCTTTATATGTATAGTAGCCGCGCCCCGCGGTTTTACCCGCATTTATTCATGTAATACATACACATAAACCTTCCTTAAGAATCACTACATCTATTTAAAAAAAACTGCATCAAAATCCGTTGCGTAGTTTTAAAGATCTAAGCATACATAGGGACAGACAGACAGCGATAGCGACTTTGCTTTATACTATGTAATGATATGTATATTAACTTGCACAATTTCGAACACTCTGTGCATCCTTCAGGAGTAGCCGCACCATTATGGGCTCAGTTAATTTCTTATAAGCAAGATAAGAACAATAAAACGACTATAATTTACCGATAGCGGTGAGCTCGCCCGCTAAAGACGAGATTCGTATCGCGAGAGCTTTCGGCAATCAAACATGCCTTCTTATAGACTTCGATATTAATTTTATTTATTTAATCGCTTTATGTATTGAAGGTTTTAATGCTGGCTGTAGAGAATAAGACCATATGCTTATTTCTATTCGTAAGCTCTATCAAATGTGCGTCTATTTATTAACTGTTAATCTATATTTTTTGTGTAACTATTAATTTTTTTTTTTTATTAAATGAGTACGGAAAAATAGTCGATGCGATGTTTCTGTACAGCAAATAGACTTTGTTCTATCCCTATTTGATATTATAAATGCAAAAGTAACTCGGTCTGTCTGTCTGTTACGCATTCACACCCAAACTACTGAACCGATTGTAATGCAATTAGGTACACAGATGGTTTAGAGCATGAGAAAAGAGAAAGGCTACTTTTTAACTGAAAAAAATGGTTATATGAAAGTCCACGCGGACGGAGCCGCGGGCAACAGCTAGTTTGTTTATAAAAGAAAAAGGAGTTAAAGGTGTCTTGGTGTCCGACTATTTATCCTAATATATTATATTTAAAACTCCTATTATTTACTTTTGTTTAAATAAAAAGTGATATTATAACTACCTTAGTATAAATAAAAGTAAAACAGTATAGCAAGACAGACAGACACGTTTCGATATTACAAGCATTTATTTGTTGAGCACTGACAATGTTAATATGTACTAACCAGACAACACTTTCTAAACGTCAATATAGTATAATGTATGCGACAGATAGTTATGTTATGACTAACATCGCGTGCCGGAGCCATGTGCTCGGTGAATTTCACTTGTGTTTTCCCGTGACTCATGCTATGATTGTAAAGGTGTTTCAGACGGCGGTTCGTTGACGAATTCGGATGATTTTTTTTTGGTATTATAAATTAAAGCTGGATTATATTGAAGAACATATTTGAAAAAAAATCGTTGAAGTATTGATTCATTTATAAATACGTTTAAGACTGTCACAAATATTACAGTATTCTTTGTTTAGATAGGTTATAATTACATAAGTAGCAACATTTATAGCTTCCAAGCAACTAAACTGCTTTGAGTACCAAAAAACTATTTAAAATTCGTTGTTTTGAAGCCGAAGCTTAATAGTTATATTATATGCTATATAATAAATCACAACAGATATACGAGTAGGTATGGTGTTTTCAAAATGGTTTTATTTATTAAACTAGAAGGATTATTCATATAATATGTTATACATATTTAAATAACTGCGCTTCGAGTTAGTAATTCCAAGTACGGCTTCTGTCTAGACTTGTTATTATTGGACTTCTATTTTTATGATTAGACCTATTCAGATAATTATATTGCTTTAGAAAATATACTGAACTCCAGTCCTATCGACTTTTTGGTAATTGAGCACCCCCAACCAGAGTTTGAATTAGTGTTTTTCTAAGTGACTGGACTGTAGGATCAAAAAAAAAGGATAGAAAAGATTCTAGTTACATAATGACTTTTTTTGAAAATAAACTATGAAATGAGGCCAATTTTCAAATATATCTTAATACAACTAGGTTTCAACAGATTATATATTACAGGAACTACAACATTTATAGTTCACGTCAAAAACTTTAGAAAGTACATTCGCGTACAAAAGTTGTTAGGAGAATTGTCTGACTGATCTGTCAGAATGTCGGGACAATTTGTAAGTGTCAGGCATTACCGGACTAGTAGCCGTAGCGAATAACATAACTCGTGTCACGGCTAATGAGACAGACGAGTCATTGGGTACAGTTGCGTGCTAAAGTGTTATTTTTTATTATTATATTTTGAATTTAACGTTAAAATTTGGGACGGTTTTGGAGGAAGATTTATCAAATAGGTTTTTCTTGCATTCGAACATTTTAGTACTAAGTCAACATTAAATTCAGTATTAATTTCAGTATCATTGTAGGAAATAAACGGCTATTTATTTTAATTGTCATTTATACGTGAAAGATAGAGAGAGATTAGATTTTATTTCAACGGTAAATTTCAAATTGTATTCTTTTGTTTTATTCAAATTAATTCTTATTTTACTTATAATAAATACTAATTAAATTATTATAAAATATCCTATCAAGTTTGATAAGTTTGTGAAGTTTCACGACTATATTCAACTATACAATTAATATACAGAATAAGAGAATGTGATGTTAATTTTTTTAGTTACCTATTAAAGAATATTTTTCATATTCATTGTACACAATCAGTTAAAAAGGGTAGCCCTAAAGCGATTATGGTGTGCAGGGGGTGGGGTGCGGTGAATGGGAGAGGGGGTGTTAGGATGGTAACTAATGATTACCTTTATGACGTCATGGCTTTAAAATCTTAAACAATCTTGTACTTCATATGTGTGTGGAATAAGTACGATATTTAATTAAAAAAAAATTGTTCTTTCCTTCATTGCTTTAGTAGCAACTATAAACCATAAAAAAACTAATTTTTATTCAGACTGACGTTACTTTTGATCTTATTTTTTTTTTAATTAAATCTTATGCACTGTATCCTTTTTTAAGAAAAACACAAAGACATGTGCCGATTAGGTGAATTCTGTATAAAGGACATAGCGAAATTTCGGCAAAGAATCATTTTATGAAATAAAATATTAATAATTTATTACACGTAATAACGAGCAACAAGAAGCCATCATCTTCATTGAAACATAATTACTTTCTTTAAAAGCATTTTAAATTCCCCATACATACTCGCCCGTGCCTCAGTAATCATTTAACCGGCCTATTTAAATCCATCATCAGCTGAGACACGCCCATACTTCCAAAAATAATTAAAAATAATTAACGTTTTCACTTATATATAAATCAAAGCTGACTTAACTGTAAAAGCGATGTTTAAAAGACTTTAAGTTGTACGTAAACATTGTCGTACGGTTTTTAACTCGTATCTTTTAATACATTTTTAGTATTAATAAGAAACTCATAGAAAAATATTGGTTTGATTATGAAGCATGTAAATATCGCATTGTTCACGTATTTAGAAGAACAATTTTTAATTTTAAGCCATGAACACTCATGGAGCCTGACAGCTCTAGACTGCTTTGTCGGCTTTAACTCAAATAAGCACTTTCTTGAAGCACCTCAAGCATTGTATCGGAAATTTCGCCGATTTCAATTGGTACTTTCAATATAAATTAACTTACGTTATTTTAAATCACATATTACCTATGCGAAGTCAGGTAGCAAAGCTCGTCTCGAACAACGGAACACGGTTCTGCCAAAAGACGTATCCATCAAATTTGCCGTTACGAAACCGAGCCCGCAGTGTTCGCCTCTGGATACAAATTAAGTTATGGCCTCTGATTTTTCACTCACACGGAGACGATATCAATTATCGTATCAGACCCGATCTTTGTAATCGATGTTGAAATTAAACAGTCAATTTATTTTGCGTATATAAATATGATACATGATAAAGATCCAATGTATTTCGTTAAAGTTTTTCCCTTTATGGTGATTTTGATAAGTTAGTAAGATAGCGCTTTACAATATGTATGAATCGGGATTAAAACGTCTTCATTGCAATATTTTAGAGTGTAAAGTAATTCAGAATAAACAAAATTTATCTTATCTCATCCGAAGGCAAACTAAGTATAATTTTCATATTGTCTAAACGCGAGAAACTGCGTTTCTATCAAGGTCATAGTCCACTATAGTACTTTTTAACCGACTTCAAAAAAAGGAGGAGGTTCTCAATTCGTCTGTACGTATAATATTTTTTTTTTAATCTAAAGGTACCTTTGTTACAGATAACAACGTAGATAGTGCCCATCGGCAGATCGACCAGAAGTCCAACCAGTGGTTCGGAGCGACCCTCACCAGCACCGGACGGAATGGGCCCATTGTGGTATGTTTCATATTTTTTTTAGATTTTATATACATAAGGTATTGAGTACTATAATCACGATTTGACAAGAAATTGGATGAACTCCTGAATCGTAGGTCGTTTATAAAAGAAACCAGTGCTAAAACACATCTAACCAGTCACACCAGTCAAGTAAGTAGCTCAAGAATTGAGGATTTGGGTCTAAACTAAGCTATATATGTATGCCATTTTCAGGTTTGCAATAATATTTTAAATTCCCTTTTGGTATCCCAACCATCTAGGAATACTTGCCAATAGTTTAACCATTGTGCGCCACCAAAGTTTCATAAAAATCATTAAACAACGCCTCACTTTTACGGAACAAACGTATCATTGTTTCAAGGCATGGCATTTAAGACGTGACCCCATAAGAGTGACCTATAAAGTTTATGGGACGGCTACACCCTTCCTGCTGCGCCCAGGATGCCTGATACTGCTGTCATTTAGCTTTGATTTTTATACGTACTTGTTTTCACCCGTGGCTTTGTTTGTGCACAATTAGGTTAGCTTGTAATGTACAGGTATTCTTACATTTATATGTGTCTAATACATATTTGAGCAATTTAGCCAACGCTCTGGTTCCACCTGACGTATTCTACAAAAGATCAAGTAGGTGGGATGTTGATCAAAGGTGCCCGGGATCCCCACTCACTGCGGCGGAGCGATTAACAGTGGGGTTTTGGTCGGTAGAAGTCCGACATAACCCATGGTCCTCCCCCGAGGTCCATGGGTATCCTATGAGGATTTCCCCACTATAAAAAAAAAGGTGGGACGTTGATGAATGATCAAGTAGTTATAATATTGAGATTACTACATCTATAAATATGTATGATACACTCCTAAGTGCACAGCACTCTTCAAACAAAAGAAATAGTCTAAAAAACCTTTATTATATTTTCTTATATTTGAAATATTAGTTACCATACACCATACCAATGAGAACGCAACATTAAAAATGACTAGGTAAATGATGTTAGTTATAGACTGACAACCAATGTCTTGGACAAAGTATTATACCTATATAATAACAACGAAGAGTTAATCAACGCCGTGTCACCAAATGACCTGAGCTAAACCAATTTGTCAGACACATCATTAGTTTATTTGGTATTTGGAAGTGGGTCAGGCTGGTCTCGGTGGGGTTGGTTTACGACCAGCCAGATTTGTGTCAGGTCAACCCTATATAGCCTTACATTGTGGTAGTTTTATGATCTCTGCGGGTTATCATGAAATCTGCGATTATATAGGCCTTACAAAGTGGCACTTGTTTTAATATATCTGCAGTTGTACGAGTAGGGTGTTCTTTGATATATTGGATGAAAGGAATTTAAAATATACATACACTTTATTATATAATATGTCTTAAACGTTAATTTTTTTTCAATTGAAATATATATTTGTAATCTATAGACTATAATATCTATAAAATAACAAATAGTCTTCGATCTTTATCGTAGACTAAAAAACACGATGAGAATGACTTCATTAATGAGTAAAATCTAAGAAACAGGGTTCCTATCTTTGCATCCAGATACTTGAAGAGGAAAAATTAGCTAAATAACCAGCATTATTCATACAAACGGTCGGCTACTGGCTCGCGTTCCCCGCGATCACTCAAGCAGCCGCAGTTTTTGCCCGCGCCCATATGAGGAGGAATTTTTATTGGGGTATGCCGAATTAGTGCAAAAACGGGACCTTCTCAGACTCTTGTTGCAATTTGTTTAGCAGTTTTATTCCATTTGCAATCAACGTGTGTGGAATGCTTGAGTCTGTATTAGGAGTACAGGGTGCTCTGAAAAGCGTTTGTCCTTAAATACTTTACACTTATTACTTCCAAGGCCAAGTTAATATGACAATAACTATTTATTGTAATATTTAACATGACATTCACATACATGTATGCAAATATTTTTGGACAGTGTAGTTTTAGTATTGTATATACAATATACATATAGTAAATAGTATGATGTTATCGTTATGGTTCCTTCTAGATATGAAATTTTAATGATTACGTACAATTTGTTTTTTAACTACTTGGTTTAGCAAATACAACCATATTGCATATACAAATAATATGTAGCTTGAAGAACCCAAATTTTTATTTTGAATATGCGTACTTCAAAACTTTAGGCTTTATGTGACCTATTTATTAAGTCCGCACTATTTTTCCGAATTAAAATATTTTAATAAAAAGTAATTTCACAAAACAACACCCTGTACGCTAACAATACTATATAGACAGACTTATAATTGTCGAGTCGATCTTCGAGTTTTTGTTGCAATCATTTATTTATAACAAATTGCGATCGTCTGCTCCGAGGTCCGTGTGCCCACCACATGCGGCCGATTGATAATTTTATTTTTATTTCATTGCATTCTCACGCTATTAAGCCTTTTTTGAACCGATACATTTTTCATTACGTTACTTAAATCATCCTGTATAGGTACTATCAGATTATGATTAAATTTTATTTATTTCCTCTCTTATGGTTCAAGTTTATAATATGTTGCTTGTTGTTAATGCTAAAAGAGATGGCTTAAGTTAACTGTGCTTGTTAATTCCTGGAATTGAAGTATTGCCCCAAAATGCTTGAGTGTCTACGTATTTAATCTTACATTAATGTGAGTTGCTATTCCTTGTTGTTATTATGTTTCTCAATTTTTTTAACTCAAAACTGGAAAAAGGTTCACACAACCTGCCAGAACCGAAAAAGTTTTTAGTACCTATAATAAAAAAATGTACTACTTACATATTCATATGTGTGCATCTGGCCACTTATTAAACCTTCTTAGAAGAATTTAAATAAAATAAATTAAAATAAAACACTATTGACGGCTTGTATGCATTTATATATAGTCAGTCATTTGACGTGTTTCAGTATCACGTTCTGCATCGCTAGCAGTATCGGTGACACGTCGCTATTATAATTGCAAACAGCGCGCGATAAATCATTAGATATCGCGTCGGATCCGTCGCGTTAATCGTACTTGCATAACCGCGCTTGTAGCACAGATCTAAGAGTGGTTTAGAACCGGTCTGTACGCCTTACTAACTGAACTATCAATAAAACTTGTTAATATTAAAATAAAATATTTTTACGTCTATGTTTTCAGTAAAGATCTTGTTAGTGAAAGCACAGATAAAATATTTTTTGCACAAAGAGTAGCAATTTAAAAAGATGAAATGTAAAAAAGTGCTTCCATTCTTAGTCCTTTTACCCCATACTTTTTAGTCTCAACCTTACTTACCTAAACTAGGCAAGTTAGAGGTAGAGGCTTAAAAATTATGATACTACTGGTAAGTCTAGACATTCAGAAGTCTATGCAGATCTTGACGAGACGTATAAGGCGGCGTCAGATCGGTGTCGCGATACGCTTCTCCGTACCTCGCATTGTTTACAACTGCCTCGTATATGCAGTAGCCTCTTAATGCGCGCTTCCTAGTAACACTGCGATTTAAGTCATTACTCTCCGTATTATGGGAACAATGTTCTTAATCTAATCTTTATAAACATTTTATACTGAACTTAGGTTACTTCTGTGAATAACTATTTTTTGGCAACGATAAGACTACGATAAACCGTTACGATTATTAGAATTAAATAAATCGTGAGGTCTAAAAAAATTGTTTGTGTTTTTAAAAGTTCTTTAAAGAAAGTAGTCGTTTTTGTGTATAGCGTGTTTATATTTAAATAAGAAAAAAACAAGCGCAATTAAAGTCCGCACCAAAAGCGAGCTGGTCATCCTGTGAAAAGGCTATTTAAACAAATTGTCCGGTGATTTGTCAGACACAGTTGATTTCTTGTGACGACCCAAATAAGGCGGGCGGCGCGCGTCCGCCAAATATGGGACATATCTCGTATTGTTTCCAGCGGGCTCGACGATGTGCTGCGGCCTTTTTTGTGCGCCAACAGATAATAAATATGCCGGTCTTGATAGCCGGCTATTTGAAGGCTCTTTTAGGCTTGTGCTTTCGCATGTGAAAGATTTCAATTGTTATTGTTATTGGTGAATAGCATGACAGGTTGGGTCTGCTTTCGAATTCTTATAGGTACCTCTATAGTTTAGTTCCAATTTTCTTTTTTCAAGTGTATAAAAGTGTCTTACTTTTTCGTTAAACACGTGAATTTTGGTATCAACGGTAGGTATTTATAAAGTTTATTATTTGTTAAAGTGTCATTTCTTCTTTATTTTTACTTAATTATTACTTAGTATTATAGTATTAATGCGCCTTCGGATATGCTTTCCGTTTATTTATTTTTTTCTTAAATAAAAATATTAATGTTCTTCAAAGGAAAAGAGGAATTTATTAAATTTTCTAATTTTATATTTTTACCTAATATACTATAAATACCTTACTAATTTCCATAAAGACTCATGTACTCGCACCATGTTATTGACTCTTTATTCACTAATGGCACATGTTTAACATTCCTAGCTACGAAATGGGCGACACGCGCTCAATATCAAAAACAATTACCAACCATCGAGCTTCATTAACCACTATTATATTGAATAAATTCGTTCCAGTTCCGCCTAATGACTTTATTGTTGTACCGGAGATATTGCTTAGGTAATAGGTATGTTACTTGTACGAGCTTGAAATGCTTGAAATGCGAACCGTTTTAAGATTCTTATTTCGTAGGTTGATTTGTTTGGTTCAATCGTTTTTTTTAAATTTATATACATAATATATTAAGGATTTGTGGTGTCTATAGTAGCTGAGAGTTGTGTTACAACTTACAGGTGCCAACAAATTGGAAATAAAGTTACCTACGCGATTTCGCCTGATCGATATTGTTGTAGGTCCTTAAAAGGGGTAATAGTGTGAAATGAGTGAACATAACGAGATAGAGTGTACATTGTAATCAATGATATTATATTAAAAAGAAATGTTATAAGCGAAAATGTTGAAGACGCAAAAACGTCCTAATTGCATTCACACGCAACTGAAAAAACTAACTATCTCTTTTTTCTGGTTGGTTTTATCATTTATCTCTTTTCTATCGTTTTGACGTGTATGTATGTGTGCTCCCGCTGCTGTACGGAACACTTTTTCGGTTGATTTGTATGGGTATAACATATAATTTATTATATAATATCATTGATTGAAATATATTTTGGGTGTAAAGTGGAAGTTTTAAGATCAAATAGCCAAAAAGCTTTTTGCACTTTATAAGCTTTTAAAGTTTTGTTTTGTATGACAGAAAACTTTTTGAACATAAAGTTTTGCTTAGAAAAATATGATTAATATTTTTCTCACAGCTAATTATAGGATCGAATAGTGGATTTATATTTATTCCTATTCACGTTTCCTTTGACGCGATCACCGACACTTATCAACGATCAGTGTCGCGTCACGGAGTCCTCTTAAAGGTACAGTCAATCGCAAAAATTAATGAACACATTCTCTCAATAATTTTAACACTAATGTTTTTCATAATGAATATTTTGGTGACTGTTTATTTTAAAATACTAACGTTCAGATAACAATTTCGTCACGACTCCTAAACATGAAATATTTTACAATAGTGATGTTTTGTATTATCAAAGTATTCATCAACTCTTGTAGTTGACTGTACTATCTGGATAATGAGTCGACAAGTTTCCAGATCCTGAGGTACTTTATCGAATGTACCTACGCGTAATCTTATTCGATATAGCATTGCGTTTTATGCGTATCTTAACTTTCGTCATTCCATTTAGTTTTAGTATATTTTTCGGTGCGTCTATAAATATTGGTAGATACTATTTTATTAAAATATCTATCTATCTATCTATCTAATAATATTTTTTTTTGTATCCTGCATAGCACAGCAATCTGTCACCATGTGACATTTAACTATTTATTTCTCTATTAAATTTGTTATGATATATATTTTTAGACACGAGGAGCTAATAATAAATGCATAAAATAAACACCTTAGAATCTTCATAGAATTCCGTTCCTTCAAGACGCAGTAAAATTATAATACACAGTCTATAAGATACGTTATTCATTTCTATCAATAAAACAGCTACATTCATAATATATAAAGGAATGCGTATTAAAATCCTATTTACATTTCAACATCGCATCGGCCATTGTGGCCGTCAATATCTCATATGATAAAGCGCCAATGAGAGAATCATTTGGTTACCTTTGAGGTGTCTGTGTGTATGTCTGTAAATAGACGTGATATACTGACTATAGAGGCAAAGCTTTCGCTGTTTCTTTACTTTGATTAGAGCTTAAGTGGCAAGCTATGAGCGGTTTTGATGTTAAAAATATTGTTGAAATTAATTTTTATTTCCTTTTTAGTTTAATAGTGTTGCAATTTAAGGTTCCTTAACATGCATTTTTTTTTAACTGTCAACTGAGAAAATTGGACAAAATTGTGACAACATACGTTTGTACGACGCGACGAGTAAAAAATTTTCATACAAAGATAAAGTGCATTATATGACTGCAATGTAATTTTTCTTATAACTCAATTTTGTACATTTATTTCAATTATTAGTTCCTGTAACATTGTTAGACTTACCAGCTGAAGTAATAAACACTAAAAAATAAAGCCTACGTAAATATAAATCAACTGTAATAAATATAAAACGCATAGCAGGAAGTATCCCGCTCCAAGCTCAACGCTGGGCCCCTCCACACATCGGCGACTTGGCAATATTACCGTGGCGTCTCCAGCTAATAATACCCCATTGTTCCTCCGGCATGCTGAACAGCTATAATCGCTATCATAGCTATAATTAAACTTTATTGCAACGGTAGTTTGCAATTGAATCTTTGTGCTGAAATTATTTATGCTGCGAGGTAGGAATTCTTCGTATTTGTAACTCAAAATTAAATTTGGTTTCGGTGCTTAATATTTATTAAGTATAAACAAAATTAGATAAAACGATTTTTGATTTTGGATCATTGCATTTGCATTCTGAAAATATATTCTGTCTTGTTTGTGGGTCTACCTGGTGGTATGATTTATTAGAAGACAATCAACTGGGATTTTAAGTAAGGCAAATTATCCACTTCTTAAAATGGACTAACTCATACCATGCTCATGCAGTAGAAGCACCTTACAAAATTATTAAATTTCTTTGCTCCTTCAACGCCCTACTTGATTACTCCTCCTTATCTGAATAGTATCAACTAGATAAAACTATAGACAGAGTCTTGTGTATAACCTAGTACTTGAAAAGATAAAAACCCGCTGAATTAAGTAAAACAAAGCTTTCAAAAAGGCATGGACGTCAGGCTGAAAGGGTTTCGACGTAGCTCCCTGTGTACCTAGATACTAGATACTGGTCTAGACAAATTGTAGAGATTTATACTCCATTGTCCCCACGGATGCTTAAGGTATGAGCACCTTTTGGGGAGGGACATATAAATCTTAGTAGCGTTCACAGTCGATTTATGTTAAACCCGAGACGACTGAATCGAGTAAATTCATGGTTATAAATATTTAGTATCCGTTTAAGATTGTATGTCGGTGGACATATTGATGCTATTATAACCTATAAATTGCTTGCGTTCGATCAGACTATCTTATATATGTAGTGGAAATAGTTATTCTATGTTGACTGTTTTTGTACGTAGAACTAAATTAGGTAAGTCCTATTTTTCCATATTAATAGTATGATCATAAGCATCCATTTACTTAAACTTTTCCTGCTAATAAACTAGATAATATAACTTCTGTTCTTTATTAAAAAATAAAAATTAAATCATCTTCAATATTGCTTTCTCAGAGAAATGTATAACTAAGAAAAGCAGTTCTTCCGATAAGGTGACCTGCAGCTTCCTCCCGATAACTCTTCACGGAAGACTGTTATCTTAACACAATTCAAGCTCTAATATATTGTGTCATTTACTGCGGGACAGGCGTAAAAAGGCAATTAACGCTTTGATAAGTGTTTTATTAGTATCCATTTATATTTTTACTAGCTGTTGCTCGCGACTTCGTCCACGTCGATTTCTTTTTTTCATTATTTCTTCGCTCCTATAAGTCGCAACTCGCAGCGTGGTGGTATGTAGCTTAAAGCTTTCCTCGATAAATGGTCTTTACAATAAAAAATAATTTTTTAATTCGAATCAGATTAGCAGATCGAGATTAGCGCGCTTAAATAAACAAACAAACTCTTCAGCTTTATAATATTAAAGTATAGATTGTTTCTGATTAGAACAAGTCGGGTTCGGTAAGGTAACGAAAATCCGCATAAGGGTATAGGGAACGAATAGCATTCTATGTCTCTTGGCAATACCTCTGGGCCATATTTGGCATCGCTCATAACAGCACACTACAGTTAATGCCAACCTGCTCGGTTTCCCTTTTTAAGAGGTAACGGCATGCGTGCACAATTAGAGGGTAGAAGAAGCAGACCGTATGGCTAGGAATTACTTTGTAACTGTCAATGCTGATCTACTTTTGCTTAAGGACTCGGATGAGCGACTCCAGATATGTATGTGCTATACATATACATATAAATCCATGGAGAAATAACTAATGTTTCATTCACAATAACAATCAATTCGTTGTATTAATTCAGTTGATTTAGAATAAAAATAAGGAATTAAATGTTAAATTATATCATCACGATTAACATAATTTTCTTAAAAAATAAGAGTTATGTGTTGATGATGAAAATATTTTAATGTTAACGTTTTAAAATTTTCTCTTTTATAACTTCATCGCCAGAGGAGCTGGCAATCAACAAATCGTTCGAATTAAAAATACCTACTATTTATTTAAAAGTCATTATAGCGGTAATAACATTATTTAATTAATTAATTCTGAACCGCATCGTGATGAACATTATGTAGCTATTCCAGAGCGAGAATTTACGCGAATTACAAAGTAAATGTGGCGATTATTTGTAATTTTCATTGCATTCGGAATGTTTATTACGCCTTCTGCACAAACAAGAGCGGTAAATTAAAATTATTCAAGTTTATAGTTATAATTTAATATGGTTTTTGAAGTTAGCCATTTTAGGGGCGCTTATAAAAATTTATATATCTATAGAGGCCGGCAACACACTCGTGACATCACGAGTGCTCATGGGCGGCGTTGATCACTTTCCATCAGGTGACGCGCCAGTTCGTTTGCCCCCTATTATATATAAAAAAAAAAATTAAAATTTTTCCTATAGTTATCAAAATTAAATATTTTCTAAATTCAAAATGATTTTGAACTAAGAAAAACCGTTATGTATCAGAATACGTAATAATGACTCTCCCTGTATGTATATACATTCGCAATGCAGGAACAGTTGGCTCCCAGTTGATATCTAGTTTTTACCACGCGACCTATTAAACCGCTGCGCCGTATATGTGCACAACTGTAGTGGGCACTTTTTAGCCCTAAACAGTAACGTTTCTCAAAATTAACAGCAAATCAGTACTGTTAGCCGTCTTATGAGGTTACAAGGCCTCTGTTTTAACGGGTATATATATTTTATCCTACGAATGAAATAAATGCGAAAATCTATGAAGATGTATGCAAGTTTATTTGTTAATCTTCCACGTAGCAACTATTGAATGGATTCGGCTGAATTAAGGCATGCTACCGGCATGATAAGACACATGATTAACACATATGGTACTTTTTATCCCACTATTAAAAGGGAAACAAGAATGTCGCGGCAAAACCACAGGGCGCGGCTAGTCAATAATGTTTCTGACGTGCTTTTACGGTAATACATTTAGTACAACATTTCTCGAAATCATATTAAGCAACTGTGATTAAATAAAACAGATATTTTGTTAATAGAGTTTTTTAATTCGTTGAGACAGAAGACTACATACTATTTAATACATTAACAACTCACAAATATGCATTGACGATTTTCTAAATATTACGTACAAGACTGTTCTAATTTTTCGATTTAGCGAGTCTGATACATGATGCGTCTTGTACGCATTGCACGTGGTCAAACGTTTATAGAAAATTACGTAACCTCATAATTGTGGGCTTTACTATGATTTACTAGCATTGGCCGCTGTGTCAAATGGGTCAAACTGACATTGTGGACAATGTTACACCATCATTCTGCTGATGTCACGTCGGGGAGCGCTCAACAAATGTTGACTTCTATTGCGCTAAGCTAACTGTGATCAACGAGATTTGTTTACTTTGATGATAAGTATTGTCTGAATCTTAAAAAATAATAGATCAGTATAGAATAGGTGATCCGTGCCCAATTCGTTGGGCATAATGTTAATTATCCGTTTCGGTTTTTTTATATAGCCTATGACACTCAGCAATAATGTAGCTTTCTATTGGTGAAAGAATTTTTAAGATCAGTTCAGTAGATCCCAAGATTACCTCTTACAATTTAACAAACACACAAACTTTATAATATTAGTATAGAAGTATAGATATAGAATAGAGCGAGACTTAAATATATTAACTATGATACAAAGTTATAATTTAAATAAAATATATAAAATTAATTACTTACGTTATCAACAGTCACCTTAGTAAGAATAATATTTTTACGTCTTTAGACCTGGAAACGTTTTAGTAATTATGGAAATTTCTGCATGAATCTGAAAGAAAAACTCACTGGCTAGCTTATTAACTTTATAAAACTACCTCATGTAAATAATGGCTAATTCTTTGTTTTGAAGTTTGAATTGTACTCGATGCGGGTAGAAGTAAAAACTATATTAAATGGAATAGACTGAACAATTTTTTCAGCGAAAGGGGCTCAAAGATTCCTTAATAATTGTTAATTAAAAAAAAACATAAATATTATTGAATTGAGAAACCTCTTTTTTTTGAAGCCGTATAAAAATCTATGTGTTTACAGCAATGAAATAAATAAATTACCACTTATTTTGAATTTCTAAAAATATGAGAACTTATTTAAAAAAACTGCAAGTCAAGAAGCCACCAGCGAAAAAATCTGTACAATCAGGGTTGCCACATAAAAAGTATGAAATTAAATTGAAAATGGTTTAATGGAGCGGCTGGCAACATTAGCCTAGTTGTGTGCTATTCTCGTTTCGATTTGGGTCGCCTGTCAATTGCTCAGCTTTGTGCAATATGTGCTTCGTCAATGTTTATTTGGTTACATTTAGTTGTGGTTTGAGCCCTGGTTTTGTAAGAACAATTTATTGCATTGGTTAGTTCCATTGATGGTCCGGAAAAAGATTTTATTTCATTTCTTCTATACGTTTTGAATATTGTAACGAATTTCGCTCGCAATTATATTTAAATTTTCAAAAACTAATTAGTTTGTATTGGTAAACATTGTGTGAAACTTCTTGGTGTAATTAAAGTTTTTTGAAAACAGATTGAAAAATAAAAGATAAACGGAGAAGTTGATTCATAATTTACAACTTTTTATTTTTCTTTTCCAATGACGGTGTTGGTTGCTCTTGCATGCGTGATTAATCCTTAAGAGCAAAATTAATTGAAAGTTAAGCTTTTAGCTCGAGATAAGGGATCTGTCACAGGTGATTATATATTAAACGGTCGATCGGTCAAGTATGAGTAATGTAAATTGTCCCGGAGGTTAATGACCGGTGGTAAATCAGCTGATCGTGTAAGGCGCATTGTGGTCACGTGACTCAGTATGTGAATCAGACTTTGTATAGATGACGCTGTGGCCTATGGGTGAGTAGGTGAGGAGGTTACTTTGATTTTTAGCTTTTTTTTCCTGTTTACATTGTGATTTTAACTTGTGTGCAAACATTTTATTAGGGTTGAATCCTGTTCGCATTTATTTAAGCCGATATAAAGGACCTATAACTGTCAAACAATATGGCTGACTTTCTATTGGTAAAATAATTATTGTATGATTAGATTTATAAATTTAAACAATCTCTTCTGTTCAGAGTTGTAAACTAGACGTAACTTTTACATTTTAATTTACACCATAAACAACAAATTATATTATAATTAATCGATAATTATTATCAATCTAGATTTTCAAAAAGGTTTATTTAGGTCTTTGCTTTGTATAGATTATAGAACAGATTTCGTAATAGTAATTAAAGTCATGAGCCAATATTAAACTATATCGAATGGCAATTTTACTAATAGCTCGTAGCTTGATGCATGTGTTATAATTAACTAATATATGTTTATACATAAACATATACATAACAATCTACAAGACGAAGAATTAATTGCGTCATAAATTCCTTGCGGGCAGATACCAGGCTAGCATAAATTAAAGAAAGTTTATCTCGGCCAATGTTTGAGTCATGCGCCCAATAATGGCCCATTGATCGGTTGTCGTAAAACCGTTGTTACTTGTAAACAAACAGACGATTTTATTGCTTGATGTCATGTCTCATCTTGGTTTTGGACTTGTTTTTTAGTCTGTAGTATCGCTGCATTAATGGACTTTCAATGGAATAAGAAGCCTAATGAAATTTTGAATAGATGTAGATGTGTATTATTTTTCATATACGTATGAAAAAAAGGAACACGGAGTTTTAAAATGCATAATGTGTAGTAAATATTTATTAGATTTATTTGATGGTCGAATTGCTTGCAATTCTGCAAGCTGCTTAGAATGCAATCCATATTTAGGATGATCAGAAAATGTTTTAATTATAACTGGTATATTGTTTAAACATCTGACTGTCTGATATGGGATACAGATGGACTAGTTATAGGAACTTATTTTTAACCTTTGGGTGGGAAACTATAAAAATTATTTGTATCAATTATGCCACATCTGATTTGTCAATATCTGCAGAGCCTCCTATCCTAAAAATGTTCTAGGCATAATAATATAGATAAGCTACCTTTTATATTAGTTCACGCATTCAAAATTATTTAGCTTTTCAATGAATTACTCTATGTCAAGTCTCGATCTCTGGCCTTTTTATTGCCATAACAGTGACTATAACTATTGGGCGGTGGTTGTGTGATCAGATGGCAGGGTGTCGGCGACGTTGCCAGTTTGTTTGTTAATGTTTGACGCGGCGCACGCGACTATTTTAATTCGTTTCAGACGGTTGGGGATTGTAGGGCTGTCGCTCGGTAGTATTAACATAAAATAATTCTTAAATTTTAGTCTTTGCTTTATAGGGTGTATTTACTAAATATAAATAATACAAGTTATCGTATATCTGTCATATTATTAGAATTGTAATAATATGACGTACACGCTTACATTTGTATTTGAGTAAATAATTTAGATTTTAGGAGATTCAAGGAAAATTCTGTAGCTGTATATTTTACTTTTCCAGTCACGTTTGCGAAATTTGTATAAAAAGAGGTATAATATAAACACTTGTATAGCACACCCCTAGTTGTAGCTTCACACTCAATGTTTACATTTAATTCGGCGGCGGTAACCCTACAGACACCGTGTTATTACAGGACACATGAACTGCCGAAGTTTCAAGTTCATACACACGTTATTTTTAGCTTCACAAGTAAGGATGTAACTCACAAAAGACTAAGCCGCGTGGCGAGTCCGTCCGTGTCAGGGTACTGGAAGGAACACTAGTAGGTTTAGTCAGTAGTAGCATATTTGCGTCTGAGTCCAATATAAGCTCTTTTTTAAAGTAACGGAATAGCCTTTGACCATAACTAACCTGACGCTGAGTGAGTTTACAGACTGTAAACAACATATTCACTCACCTTTTGAAAATCCTAAGGTTCTACCTACCAGAGAGCAATGGCTCCTCATGGCATGGCATGGCATCCTCAATAGAAGGGAGTTCCTTAATTTTGAAGTATGCAAGAGAATAGACACCATTATGTATCGAATGAATGGAGAAGGGGGACTATCTTTGTGTAATTGTTGCAGACTTACCAAAATGCAACCTTCACTGAAGTGGATCCGTAAAAGAATTTTCAAATAAACACAGGATGTAACTTGATGTAAACGGACTTAGCCCAAAGCGTGACATTAGCCCACGCGTATGGATTATGATTGAAAACTTATAGTCTATAATTAACTCGCTTTCGTAAACAATTCTGGACTTGTGGTGGATGTTTATTTTTATTAAGGGAGTTTATAAACTCGGGTTATTTGGAATTGTGGATGTAGATGGATTATTGTTTTCTGTTTATATTTGAAATTTATCTTATTTGAAAATTGTAAATGTGGTTTGTTTGTTCGACTATATTACTGAATCATATGGTAATGTTAAGGGCTACTGTAATTGATTATAATAGTTGTTTAAAAAACTTAAAAATGTATTAATAATTTTGGAAAGGTACTCCAATTATATATCAATCCAAAAAATACTCACATAAGCTGAATGCTAAAAATACTTAGTACACTGGTATTTCTAAGCCCTTCACTATTAACACGTCTGGTGTTCCCAACTCAAAAGCATTCTCTTCCAGGCATGTGCTCCGCGCTACGTGTCGTTCGTCACCGCCAAGCTGAACCAGCGAGATCCTGTCGGTTCGTGCTTCGTGGCGAAGACCCCAGATGCTGTCGATGTTAACGAGTTCTCGCCTTGTAGAAACTGTAAGTGTATAACTATATAATAATATAATAAATTAAAGAAGAGAAAAATGAGTTAAGTAAAAGTTAATTTTATGTATGGGCGTTAATATAATAGTAAACATATAGAAAATGGCCAAAGAGGAACCTACTAACTATAGTAATCGTCAAAAAAGTTTAGCGATTGACGAGAATAGCTGCGC
>JADANM010001810.1:9470185-9486361 GCA_026213755.1 Eurema hecabe
TAAAAATGGTATCAGCACTTAAAGACTGATAAACACGATACTCAAAACTTACTTAAGACACGAAAAACCATCCAAGCAATAAATTTTTGACTTAATAATACTTTGCTTTAACTCAGAACCTTTTTTGCTGACCTTACTCGCTACAGTTCGTAAATCTTCTGCCGTTGGCCTTAATCAAGTGTTGGATCTTAGATGGGTCAAGGTGTAGCTATAGGGCTTTAGTGTCGTGAATTAAACTCCAACTATTTAACTCTATATAACAGTTTGAATTAGAAGCAATCATAATATTTTTTAATATTATTCATAATTTGATCGTTTCACTCTCTCTCTCTTATAAAAGAGTTATATATCTATCTCGAGTGGTTATAAAGCTATATCATTTATATGCATATCTCAATCTGAATTTTTTTTTTTTTATTGTATGAAGTGGTGAGACGAGCTGGACGTTCTCCTGATGGTAAGAGAAACGCCAGCCCATAACCAATGTAGTGCTAATGAATTATTTCACGCAATAAACTATTATTAATTAAGACAACTTTAATTCGTCATTTGTGCTTGTACCGAACAAAACTCCTGGATATATCATATAACCCACCAATTAATCAAAGGGCATACAAAAACTAATGAAAAACAGCGTTGGGGCTGTTCGCAGCTCTAACTCATGCTGAGTGGTATTCCTTTTCCGGAGCCACGCATTCTTTTCCTATCTGTGCGTATTTATATAATAATGAAGTGTCTTGTGTATTAGTATTGTAAATTATTATCATATGTGCTCTGGATTAAATGTTTATTTTTTTTTCTCTTTTTCGAAAAATACTATTTCTCATTTCTTATTAGTAATAATCATTTGTATAAACAGAGAGAGAGTTTAGTTTACTTATTCTAAAGCTGGCTAGTCATTCGTTAGCTTTGCAACGGTTCAAGAGTGGAGGTGAATGCGTAACATCAGGTCAATTGCTCTGCAGTCTATTATCTTTACCTTCAAAAAAAGGCAACCCTTAAAACATTCACGTGTCAATTTTAACTGACACAAAATTCCCCACCTGAAAATAGCTGTGTTTTTCATACCGCTAACCACACGATAGATCATGCATGTTCGTAATAGTTCCACAAAACTATGAACCATATTTTGAACGAGAGATATCGCGGAACGGCACTTCAACACAAACGCTTGTCACAGACGGCGCCGGGGCCGACACGAGGCTATAAATCATAGGTTCCCGCATTATTGCGAGGCTAGCACACGTGATTCTTATAAATTCGTTTTAAAAGCCGTTAAATATCGCCTACTGAAAGAAAGGAAAGTGGCACTGTAGCAAGCGTGAATAGTGGGCTAATGAGTCTTAACATCTTATGACTCAAAGTCGGTGTAGTGCTCCTCTGTCCGGAGTTTAGCTTTAGCAAAGTTCCGGGTCGCACTGCACTGGTTATGGGCTGGCATTTCTCTTAGCATCAGGAGTACGTCCAGCTTGTCAACCCACTTCATCGTATAAAAAAATCTGTTCTTATAGAGACGACTATTTTATCCGAAACGCAGAATACCACCAGTTACGACTAGTCGTATCAGAGGACTCTTTTATAAAAAAGTGTATACCACTCTCGGCTCTTAATTAAAAAATAATGTTTATAATCAATTGTATGTATAGAATATATTGTGTTATAGATATAAGATATAATTCAAAAGCTGATTTAACCTATTAAAAATTAAAAATGTTATTTAAAATATACAAAGAAAAATATAATAAACATTCATTAAGCTATAAACTGCATGCAACAAGAAAATTCATTATACCAACAATGAGGCCTTGTACACGAGCTACCGTTTCTTACACCTTATCTAGAGCAAATACATCTTGCCTAACAATGGAATACCGAGGCAACTATATTTTTCGTACTAATTATAACTTCTCTTTGTTAATATGGCGCCTGTTTGTTAAGGAACTCTTCAATTTCTCATATAAATTATATGTAAAAAAGGCTATTAGTGAAATCTGCGGAAAAAATCAGTTAAATTCGGTACAAACACACTAAAAATTTTTTATACTCTACACGTAGATACATATAGAATCCAAGTTTTCTGTCAGTAATATTTCTTATATCTACATTTGAAATAATCTCAGAATTTCCGGGTTTTAGAATTATTCTACTAACAGAGAGCTTTATAATTTGATAGCATCTTATACTTTAATTATCCTAAACATAAAAAATTGTTTTTGCATCCTCGTACAATTTACAAAAAACATACATTAATTTATAAAAACAGTCAAAATCAACATACGCCACACCATATCCAGTCTCGGTATTACTCACGTTCAATAAAATCAATTGGTATAATAAATTCTCGCGAAACTTTTTATGTCGTCTTATAGCCGATATTTTAGGCAAGTTGGCTCGGAGGCCATTAATCATTTGTCACGCGACACTTGCGGTAAGCCACCCCGCTACTTGCATTTTTCACCAACTTTCTATATCAGTAAACACGAATCCCTCATATGGGATACATTATATAAGTATGGGAAAAGTTCGTGCGATTTGTTTTTGGATAGAAAAATCTAAGAATACTTAATTCGTGTAAAGATTGTTTGAAATGGTTAGCTAAAACATCCTAAGATATATACATTATAATATAAATATGTTATATATAAGTTATAATATGAAACAGTATGATTGATTTGACAAACATTACGAAGAAGCATGTTTTCTGTAAAATTTGTAATTCAATATATCATTCGTAACGTCATATACAAAATGAGTGATTGCTTAAATTTGAATTATTCTGATGAACACTAAACATCGGGTTCTTCGAGAGCGTGCTTTTCCCTCGAAAGGGACAGACATACCTATTTCCATTACCAAATGTACACTATTTAATAGAGGTGCTAATTACTTTATTACACCATCTCAAAATCTTTATGTCAAACAGAAATTATCACAGTTTCTTGCCGGTTCTTCTATGTGGAAACCTTAGTCCGTGGTACCTTAACGATTCGAGTGTTACTATATGTAGCCTTTTCCTAGTTGAATAAAGATGCAGACTTTGACTTTTTCATAACTTCGAAAAATAAATCTACAATGCCACCACCAAAATAAGACACATTTTTTACAAGCCATATTAAGTGTCTATATTAATGTTTTATTTAACTGAACTACCAGCCAGAATCATGACTACAACAAGATCATCAATTTACGCACAACCTGTCCTTACATTTTAAGCTGAATGATGACAATTAATCACACGGACAGATAATTAAAGCAATCCAATGTCAGTCCACAGATTAAACAATAAATAATAGGGCCCGAATTAAGTGAAGATTGTAGCGGAATGTCCATTGTCTCTGTATTTCCAATTAAATGCCTTCTATTAAAATGCAAAACAAATGTTTTTGATTTTCGTAACGATATTTTTTATAAATTTGGTTTAAATAGAAAAAATGTCTCCACATGTACTTATAAATTTTCCATATAATTATATTTAAAGTATTTATTTCACCTAACTTTAACATACGATAATTCGTAATTAATGGTGGTGGAACCATATCATTAAGCTGAATAAGGCCGGCTCATCCGAGGTGGTACTATACCACCACAGATAGCCAAGTTTTTTTCTTTAAAGGTGCTATTACGTTTCGATTGGCAAGTAGTTCTCGACTCACATTTTCTCCTTCCTTTTATTAAATCCTATTATTATCCTAAATTCCTTCTAAAACTTTTTGTCCTTTTCTTTTTCTCCATCCGATCGGTCGGCAACGCATGTGAACATACATAGCTTTGCGCCTATTGATAGACGAAGGAGGTCTTATAAATGTTAAATAAACTTATAAAATAAACCTCCGAATTATAAAAAAATAATTAAGGCCGCCTCTTACATCTAAATTTAATTAATTTGTTTAGTGTATAAGAATCCTTTGTGTAAAAAAGGGTTAAATAAATGAATAAATAATAAAAATATGGAAATATGGAAGTCCAAAAAATCAAACGCGATCTTGCAAGTGCATCATATATATTTATTCAAAAAGGTACCACACTCAACGTACACTTCAGACTTTATTTACCCAAAATTAGCACCTTCGAGTAATCAATGCTGCAACACGTGAAACGTAATCAAGATCCTTGGCGACGCGCAGAATCTTTAATCAGACTGTTATAGACAAAATATGTAACCTTTATATACTTCAATAATTTATGTTTCGATATGACATTTGTAGCTTTTTTTAAGATCTTTAATATATATTTATTTGATACTAATAAATAACATTAAATAAAAATTAAAATTATTTAAATTGCCTGGTAAAGATTGCTATGTAGCAATAAGGTCGCCTTTTGTGCATAACTATTTATGTTTCCTTTTTATCTGTATGCTGTTATCATTGTATATTTGTACAATAGTGTTTTAAATAAAATAGAAATAAATAATTTAATAAGCTATGGCTCAAGTTCAGAGCAAGACTGCTTAAAAGGCTTAGTGTTTAATAAAGCATTCACATAACATACATGTCATCGGGTCAGAAATACTTGAAGCGCGCATTAACATTCATCTCGACGAGATTTTTAAGAAAACATTTCCTATAGTATGTTTTATATTTGCTCCGATAACTTCGAAACTTTCTTTTACATCACGACAACCGTCAAACATTATTAAAGACTATCTGACCCGTGGCCACTTCGTTAGGCATAATGTTAATAATCCTTTTTGATTTTTCAGTTTTTATATAGCCTATGACACTGAGCATTAATGTGGCTTTCTATTGGTAAAAGATTTTTTTAAATCGGTTCTGTAGATCCAGAGATTACTTACAATATAACAAACACACAAACTTTACTTCTTTATAATATTAGTATAGATGATTACTAGAGTGTAGGTACTTTTTGTATTATCAAGTTCTATTTATATTGAAAATATACTATAGAAAAAACTTTTATTATAAGTCAATACAAGCAATAAACAATTCACAGTGTTAAATTCTTTAATACACATAGAATTTTCATTAATTTAGAAAAGTAATAATGATGTTTCTCGATATTATAGTTACATTATAATAAATGAAATTATTATAATATGTATATCTATACGTAAATGACTACGTAATTATTTGCACGATAAATTTTCTAAAATTGCAACACAAAATATTTAAAGTAAAACAATATCGAAGTAAAGTCGTATCGTAGCATACAAATATCCCCCACGGATGAAGCACTCGGCTGCCTCTTTGAGCAAATGCGAATAAAATGAAGGTTTCCTTCGAAATCGTAAATCAAGCCACTCGGGCAGTCTTCGAGTACGTATGTCTGTATTGAAATATAAATTCTATACTAAACTCATGTGCATTGAACTGTTTATATATTCTGAATATGGCTTACTTTTAAAAATTTGAACAATCAGTTTTTAAATAATACAATAATATAAACAATAATAATATTAATGTACATGTTGTAGGCGGATTGTATAATCCGCTGTATTACATTACAGCTAGCCGTTTTGTAATGCGGTGGTTCAACGATTAGCCGACTGGACAGATCCTACATTCGATAGAACTTAAAAGACTCGACACCTAAGGTTTCACTGTAATATGTAAACTAATCAGATTTATATAAAATTCATAAATCTCATTGTACCGAACATAAAACATTTCCGAAAAACATGTTTATTCCATTGAAGCGACAATCCCGGATTCATCAAAGACGCGCCCATCACAATAAATTGCACAAAAATTAGATGCCGAGTTTATGTTCGGGGGCGGATGAGTCGGAACGGAACGGAACGATATATAAACTGTAATAAAAATAAATTGGACTTTGCTAGGCCGGCGTTATGTTTTGTCCGCAGCTTGGAATCACATCTTATAGCAGGCTTATCTTTATCGAAGGATTTGGTGTATATTTGTTGAATTCGAAACTGAAACTATCGGTTTGGTTATGTTATTGTATAGCTTTCCCAGTTGGAAATTCTGCTATTTACTCGCTAGGACCTTTGCTGGATCAAATAGTCGTACACATTACTATAATTTTTTTTTTCTACATATATCGGAAGGCGATGCACAAAGTAGTAATAGTCTTACTATATACTTATTATACTCAGTAGCAGAACCTAGCGCCTTTAAAGGTGGGGTTAAAATTATTAACGTAGTATAGGAAAAATGATGGAGGAGGATAGAAGGTAAGGTAGAAATGAGCTTTCGCCACACTTACCGAACGAAACACAATGACATCTTAGATGTGGCGCCCGTACCCACTTGACGTCGATTTTCTGTAAGCGGTTGGTACCGCCTGTGCTAGTCAGTCTACATAAACCGTTTTACGCTATTTACCAAATTTCAATTCAAAGAATGATATGCTGAAGATCTCACTATATCCTTTTGGTTGATATTAAATAAAAAATAAATAAAAATACATTTATAGAAAATCATTACATAATTTACATTTGCACAGCTTCCACAGAAGGTTTCCCTGTGTTGTGGAAGACTGGCTCCTTTAACATTATCTAATAATGTTTAGTTTTTATACATAGACACATATTATATTTGCGATAAAAAACATTTCGAACATAATACCTATACTATAAAATATATCAGGTTCTTTCAAAAGCACGGTTCCTGCAGCCAGCTAAAACTATTTTGTTAACGCTTCAATTACGTGTCCCGAGAAATCCAGTTAAGTTTTAATTAAAACATCTATTAGAGCAAATTGTTCCGGCGGATAGAAAAAGGTCGGTTGTTATTGGAAATTACTTTTAAAGTCTCAGCGTTTTGAGATTTTGTCAACAAACTGCACCTTTCAGGAATGAGCTGATGAAATACTTTGTTAATTAAAGTGAAAAAGTTATAAGCGATTTGTTGATTGGGACGAAAAGATTTCATTTATTCTTAAATATTTAACTAGCTGATCCGTGCCTACTTCGTTGAGCAAAATGTTTATAATCATTTTTTAAGTTTTTGCTTTTTTTATATAACCCATGACACTCAGCAATAATATGGCTATCTATTGATGAAAGAATTTTTAAATTCGGTTCAGTAGATACCGAGATGACTCCTTACAATTTAACAGACACTAACAATCTTTACTTTTTTATAATATTAGTATAGATACATAATTCTATAGTATTTATTATTTTTAGTATGAAAGTTAAAATAAGATATACTTAATATCGCTTTACTAAGTATGACCATTTATTTCGTTTTTCCGTATTGCCACCTGAAAGTATTCTTACAGAAGTGAGTTACATTTATATAATTATGTATATCTTCGTGCCTTTCTATAGACGTCAGTAAAATATAAAATCGCTGTTGTATTAAATCAGCTAAATCAATATTCGTGACTTAACGAACCATTTATTGGCTTATTTCTTTTCACATTCGTACATACCTTTAATATGTGATTTATTTTAAAGATTATTTAGCTAAGAGTTTATTGTTAAGCATAAATCTGTTATGAATCATATTAGGTTAGTTAAAATAAAGTCCATTTTATATTAAAGAGTTTGTACGAATACCGATAGAGATACAAAAAAATAGTATGAATACTTCTAGGTCAATGATATTATATTAAATAGATATGTATAAGCACAAAAATTTGAAGACGCAAAAACATATTAATTAGAACGTCTTACCTTTTGGTGATTCAAGCGCAACTGACAAAACTATCTCTTTTTTCTTGTCGGCTTTATCATTTATCTCTTTTCTATCGTTTTGACTTAATATGTGTGCTGCCGCTGTAGTGTGGAACACTTTTCGGTCGATTTGTTGGTGTATAAGATATCTATTAACTATAATATCATTGTTCTAGGTACAAAAAAACAAATTAATAAGTTATTAAAAGTCATTGTATTCTATCCTATTCTCACTATTTCTTGATCGTCCCTAGTTCTTATGAGCTAATTAATTTCGAAACACTTCGAAGCTTATGTTTCATATGGTAACGTCAAACACGTCAGCCGCCAAGCACGTAAAGTCGTAAATTAATGAATGAATGTCAGCAAGTGCCAATATAGCAGTCTGTGAGCTGAAACTTGCACAATACATCAGGTGCAGACGTGTCTCAAGTTCCGAACTTGCCTGTTTATTAATTGAGAACATCAAGTTGCGCGGCGATACACTTAGTCATATTGTCCAAGTTTCGTAGCACTCTTGTATGTAGTGGTAAGTTGGGAGTACATTTTTATATCATTTAAGCTTAAAATTTTCGTTAAGTGTATTCTCATTCATCTATACTAATATTATAAAGAAGTAAAGTTTGTGTGTTTGTTAAATTAAATTGAACCTAAGGGGTAATCTCAGAATCTACTGAATCGATCCTAAAAATTCTTTCATCAATAGAAAGCCGCATTAATGCTGAGTGTCATACGCTATATTATAAAAAATCGAAAAGGATAATTAACATTATGCCCATCGAAGTGGGCACGGGTCAGCTAGTCGTTAAATAAGCTTCTAACAATTATAAAAGTATTGATTTTGTTACAAAGACTTTTTAAGGCGTTTTGTTATACAAAAAATAATAATTAGCGTTATTGTTAAGGTTATTATTACCCCTTTAGTCAGTATAAATTATTTCAAAATTCTAAGTAAAATTTTGACGTGAAATATATGCATTTCCAAATAATAAAAGTGTTTTATTAACCGCTCGAAATAGGTACATTGTTCCAACATATTTTAACATATAAAAGTGTTTACGATTATCTCTGAGCCTATTAATCCGAATCGCTGTATAATCGAAGCGATATACTGGCTACATAACATTTGATCAGCGTATGTGTATGTGCCAATTTCGTTAACGTACGGGTACTAATAACAGTTCCACAGCCTGCCAAGCGGAGCCAGACCGATCTATAGTTAATTTTAAATAACGATTAATATTCATGATAATGTTCTGATGCATAAAATTTAACATAATAATGATATTGGTTGTGGTTTTAACGGGTTTGATACAAAAAATAGTGGGAATTTCTGGGTATTGTTTTCTCAATGTTGTAGCTGTGACCTGTATTTTTGGTTAATTATACTGAACAAAGTGATAAAACCTGAATTAAAGGCCTAATCTAAGGAACAATACTGAAGAGCATAATTATAACCTTTTCTTTATACTAGTAATTTTTATAAAACAACACTGTGATTTATGATAAGCGTAATTTTAAAGACCATATACATATTATATTAAAAAACAACGAAACCATATTGACTCTGTATTTTAAATCAAAGAAGTAACTAGTCCTGAAATACAATTTTTTACTAATTTCGTAGTCTATGGGCCCATTTTTAAAAGTACTGCATAAAAGAAAAAGTAATTCTTTTTCTCCGATAGCTACATCCCACCGCTAAAATTCTACAACTTACAGACCATAGATTAAAGACCTCTCCTTTCTCCAATAGTTAAGCAACTCACGGAGTATTTAACTTAATCTCTGGTTGAAACGTGAGGAAAGCCAACAACGTGGCAATAGTTGGAGTTAATAAGGCGAGTGATCTCAGGGGTAGTAGACAATAAAGAATATTGACACAATAACAGGGTCGCGCCGCGGACCAGAGCGGAATATTATATGCAGGATAAGACGCGTTTCCATTGCACCTTTAGACAAGTCAACAAGTTTTTTTTATACTACTCGTATAGTTGCCTATGATGAGGATGAGTCCACTCTTTAGCGATAATAGCGCTAGTGACAAACAGTACCTATATTGAAGTTTAGTGTCATTTACTATTTCATGATGTAACGAATAGTTTATATACAATAAATGAATAAACTTTTTCTTATTTAGTTTCCGTACATGGTTTTAGGGAAATTTTAGGGAAAGTGTTAAAAACTGCGACAATTGCATACTCCTGCAATTGTCGCAGTTTTTTAAATAGAATAGATTTCTAATGAAAATTTTAAATTTGTACTCAACTATAATAATTTTTTTCTATAACTATCGTAAGGTTAAAATTTTTTTTTGAAGTGTGTGTGAATTAACGTATTGGAAATCTTTATATTTTTTTGTAAAAGAATTAAAAGAAATTAACTTTACATTTTGAGAATTTAAGAGTAATCCCAAGCATTACGATTATTTATATACTAACGTCGCAGTTTTCCTTATACAGTTAGCTGGATAGCCGTACGTAAAGCCGTATAATATAATCGACAGATTTTTACAAATTATAATCATCAATAATATTTGTTTACATTACTTTTAGTTTAGTAGTATAGTAGTATATTAGATATGTATATCGACCTTTGCAGGCATAACCTAAAGAAATGACAAAATTAGCTACCGTACTTTAAGACTGCTAATCTTAATTTAACTTGACGTAACGTCCTGAAAACTGGAGCCACGCAACTGCGGGTAACACAAGAGGAATCCCAAACGAGCTCTTAATAATACCTCGTATGATATCACTTCAGTATTGGCCAAATGCTACGCTTACGTATTACAGATTTTTAAATCAACGAACCGATTTGTTCCTTATTGTAACTGATTTAAGGTTGAATATGGAACAGGTTTTTAAATGGAATTGAATTTTTGTACAAGCTGTTAGTACTGTAAACCGGGAAAACTTATTTCAGGCGTGTTATTGTGTTTTGTAAACACCGACCGCGACGTGTGACTTCAAATAGAGGTGGTTTTCGATTGGAAACCGAATTGTTTGTTGTAAAACGTTTCGTGGATATATTAAGTTTATATGTATTACTCTATAAGATCGAAACTATATACTTTAATCATGTATTTATTATTGAAATTGTTACTAAAGATGAAAGGAGGAATAGAATAATATAATTTAATGACGTTGGATAGGATTAAAGAAGAATGGAAAACAAATAAGGCTTTTTTTCAGGCAGAATCATCCTTTCTTTTTCTTGTTAGATACATAGCTAAAACTTTAACTTTATATCACCAACAAACTGCTAAACTAATGTATTTGATGAGTTTTAATTGTAACGACTAATTAAAACCACTAAAATGAAACAGATTGACCAAAAACCCTTAACCAATGGATCTCGTTAGCCCGCTAGCGTGTAAGGCGCCGATAGAAGGGGATTTTCAATTACCGGCCACTGTTAATGGCTTTTAAGATCATTTTCGTGTAATCCGCGCGCTGCGAGACACAATTCGTTGATACTATTTATTGTGTGTGTGGGTATTGAAAAATCTATTTACATATTACAATAGCAAGAGACCCTTATCTATAGAAAATGATTTAACACTTTTACAATGTATTTTTGTAGAATAGAATCCTGAAAACTTTTATTATATTATTACTAATATGTAGACATATTAATCGTCAGGTTGTGGTCACCATATGTTCATACTTTATTTATAAATAACCAATGGCCCGTTAAAATGTATTATTTAAATTTAATGAATTCATGTTGGTTATAAAATAAGATTCTATAACTTAGAATCTTTAGACTAACTTAGAATTTAGCTACCTTCTAGTAATATTTAATGGAATCCAAAATCAACTAAACCATCTTTTATATTTGAAAATTATTTTATTTGTCTCCATCCACCCTAAAGCAAATTAACTCTTCAATAACAGAAAAAAAATGTGATCGACTTTTACGAAAAAATAACGTTATTCTAAATTTATAAGAACCATCGAACTAAATCCAATTGGACGTTCTTTGAATGTTTCTATAAGTGGTAACTTTTGGTTGCACAAAGCGCTCAGATTTGCTCCGCGATTGCGGCGGGACAATAATTGCCTTTGAATTACTTTATTTGCTTTTTTCCGTTCCTTCCCCGAGGACTTTCATTATCCATTCTAAATAAGACCGCCTGCTTTGTTAGTGGTGGAAAGAAATTCCAAATGCGATTCTTGTGTCGCCTTTCAGTGACTTGAAAAATCGTTTCGTAGCGAAAGCTGATTTTAATTCATTATTATTTTAGAAGTGGCTTTTATAAAATGAATGTTTTCAAATGATAAAAAAATTAAGCATGAGGTATTCGCAAGATTATAAGATCGCGAATACGTTACCGGCTTTTTTAAATGAAATTAATGACAAATAATACTGAACGAAAAGAATTACGGAATAGAATAATTTAAATACAATCCTTAAATTCGTTAAAACCGACCCATAAGTATATTTAAGTTAGCCGACCCATAAGTATATTAAATTAATTTAAGTTACATTTTTGACACATTACTTTTATAGAATTCTTTCAAACTAAGATTTTTGTAGCTTATATATTTTCAGCAAGGTTATATTTGCAACGCGACGCAGCGGCACTTATTTATGGGACGGACAATAATTGTTTGTTGTCGGTGTGTTCTTGTTATTTAGTGTTATTCGTCTGTTTGTATTGCAAGCTTTACTATTTTATGCTATAGTTTACAACTGTGCTCGATTTAACTTGAGGATAAGGTCCTCCACTAATCTGGAGAATTACAAAACTAAGAAACTCATGAAGGCATTATCGGTTTTTATAAATAAAGGATAAATGGTTTTTAACATGGGTGGAAGCGTAGGCCTAGATAATTAAAAGGGAAAGGAGAAAAATTTTGGTCAGCGCTAAAGATTTGTGCCGAAGAATCTGTTATTTAACTTTATCTGCTATGAATTCTAATTCTCTAAGATTCTGTTAGTCATAAAGGATTGCTCCACAGTACTCTGAAGTACCATTAATCATCTATGACTGTGTTGTTTCGCTAATGGACGTATTGAATTCATTGAAGCGCGTTGGCAAGTCATTCTGTTTAAATTAGACTAGAGCTTAGCAAGTTGCGACAAATTTCCTTTAAGACTTAGAATGGTATGCAAATAATAATAGTAATTTTTTTGGGTTTAATAACTAATGTTAATTATGACAACTGTAATATAATGAAGATTCAGAAATCAAAAATTTGTCAACTCAATAAGTGTTTTTACAAAAAATTTCAAATACAAAATGTTGTAGGATTCTATTCCATATTTTTAAACGCATTATTTTACACTTATATTTTAAACGCGAATTTTTGTGAAGATGTTTGTATGTTTATTGTTTTTTGACTTAAATCTACTTAATTGATTTTGCTGAAATTTGGCCTACAGTTAGATAAGACCCTATTTACCTTTCACCAATTGATCTGAATTACCAATTGTTGATTTGATGAGGCTATTATAATATGGTCATATGGTGATCTATAGATCTATCATTGGGGCAAAGATTTAGATAAAGTTTGATGTCTTTAAAGCTAAAAAGCGAAATATACGTTGTATTAAGATATTTAAGAAGTATCCGTTTAAATAAAACGACTTTGTACAAAAATAAAACATTTTATTCAAAAATCAAATGATATGTATTATTTTAACTATCATTAAAATATACTGGCACAATAATTACTTAATAATACTATACATTATTCACAATAACTAATCTTACACATTTTTCTTACTAAATACATCAATATATACATATATGTATATACAAAAAAACTATGTTCTTTATATATGTAAATTTTCTTGTAAGTAAAAGAAATATATTTATTTTAATTAAAATAATGGAAATAACGTTGAGTCTTAACAGTTAAAATGCTGAATTCAAAGAATTTATTGTAAAACTTAGAGAGAGCTGTATTAGGAAAGATGTTATTAAATTAAACAAGGATAAGGAAAGGAATGAACTTCTATGTATAATTTTTTCTTGACCTTAATTACTACATGTAACCCGCCAAACCCCTTTTCAGGACAAACTAGTTTTGCCTAGGCTAGTTCAGCCTATACAAGATAGGATAAAATAGTTTAGGCTAATCCAGACTAATTTTTCCTAAGCCCGATAGACCAGTTCAGACTAGATCAAACTAGATGATCCTAATATAAAAATTAAAGGAGGACTTAGGACCAATGTTGTGAAATCTCCATTTGGACCCCCTCCTAAAAGACCTAGAAAGCAGGGGTGAGTATTGTCAAGCCTTCGCCGACGACGTCCTACTTGTCTACGATGGAGACACCGCGCTGGAGATTGAGAAACGTGCAAATGCCCACCTCGAACGGGTTCGGACGTGGGGAGTCAAAAACAAACTGAAATTCGCACCGTCAAAAACAAACGCGTAATTACTGGAAAGTTAAAATACGTTAAAATACCCACGTCTGAAAATGGGAGGGATCGACATCTGCATATCTCCCGAAATTAAACTTCTTGGAGTCACCATAGACGACAAGTTAACGTTTAATACTCATGTGGCGAACGTCTGCGGGAAGGCAATCGGGGTCTACAAACAACTGTCGAAAGCAGCGAGAGTCAGCTGGGGCCTAAACCCTGAGGTTATAAGAATTATTTACACAGCAACTATTGAACCGATTATTCTTTATTCGGCTAGCGTGTGGGCACCAGCAGCCAAAAAGCTGATGATAATTAAACAACTTCAGGTTGTTCAGCGCGGGATCGCACAAAAAATGTGTAGGGGATACCGGACAGTCTCCCTAAACTCTGCACTGCTTCTGACTGGGACACTTCGCTTTGATCTCAGGGTGCGGGAGGCGGCTCCGCTATATGAGGCCAAGAGGGGAGTGCCTCAGTCGAGTCTGGGAGACAGGGAGATCGAACGAATGTCCTCAGCCATTATGGCACCACACCACGCCGAACGCATAAACTTAGATATCGTGAGACTATCAGACCAGGAACAACTGGACCGGACAAGGACTTTGACATTAAAATTTACACTGACGGGAATAAAATTGAGGGCAAAGTAGGCGCCGCCGTCTCGATATGGAACGACCAGACGGAAATAAGGTCCATTAAACTTGCTCTCCCAGGATACTGCACAGTGTATCAAGCAGAACTCCTAGCCATATGTGAAGCCACGGATGCCATACTCAAAAACCGTCTTCCTTTGGAGTTTACAGCGACTCAATGGCGGCCTTACAAACGGTCATAAGCCACGGTTCCCTTCACCCCCTTTTTTTATATAGTGGGGAAATGCTCATGCATACCTACAGCCCTCGGGGTTGGACTGTAGGTTATGTCGGACTCTTACCGACTAAAACCCCACTTTATTCCACCAAACCGCTTCATGACGGGGTCACGGGTACCCTTGCAGACTCTTCCGCAACCCCGCCAGCGGCTGCCCGTTGCCGGGCCGATAGCAAAGATGGCCGCAAAGGACCCCTCACCACGCCAGGCGACGTGAATACATTCACGCCATTTGACAAAATCGGCCATTTTAAATTATTTTGTTCTAACTTTAAACGCGTGTAACTCCGTAACCGTTTGTCATAGAGACACCATTTTTTCTATATAAGTTAGGGCTTAGCTAGAAATATAATATAAAATAGGTTTTGTTAGAATATAAGAGTTTTTTTATTTTTAAGGCCGAAACCCCCCTAGAAAGACAAAGGGGACGTAGCAAACAACAACAAAGAAAACCCGACTTTCTACGGCCACTGGTTACCGAGAAAATCGATTTTAAAAATTTAGAAAAATTGCGCGGCGGCCATTTTGTTTTGTAAAGGCCACAACTCGGGAACCAGAAGGCCTGGGAAGCTGGGGTTTTCTTTGGAGTGGAAGGGAGATTGCCCCCCACAAATCCTGAAGGGTTTCAGACGGATCCCGACTGGTCGGAATTTCGATACTGAAAAACTGTTTCAGCTGAAAGAGTGAATCGCCCAAAAGTGTAAACTGAAAACCCGGTTGCTCTGCGCTGTCTAGGAGCGGAGATATAGTCACTCAAAGTTAGACTTTGACAGAACCGACGCCATCTTGAAAAAATTAAAACACTAATATCTCCGCAACCGTTTGGCGTAGAGAGACGAGGTTTTCTCTGGAGCAATATAACCGGCCCCCTCCCTAGTCTGAAACAGTTTTTGAAAATTTCCAGAAAAATTTTGAAACTGAAAATTTCAAAAATGTTCAAAAAATTATTTTAAGTATTTTTAATTAAAACCTGAGTGGTCAGAGTCTGACCGAGTTTGGGCTCGTTTGTTAGGGCTCGAGACCTAGTGACTGCTGCCATTGAAGCTGCTCTAGGTAGAGCCATTTAGTTATTACCTAATTTAACGGCAACCGCACGGGCGATTGCATTGATTTTTGGACAGGGGATCCTTAGGAGACCCTCGTTTAGAGTATTCAGTGACGACCCCCTTTACAGGCCGGTCACATACCTAAAAAGTAGAGTAAGCTTATTATAAGAAATAGGTATAACATTTTTATAAAAATAGAGTTTTCTTAGGCGCCCTTGACTTTTTAGCATAAAATATTATTAAATTGGGTCAATTTACAACCCAAAAATTTTTTA
>JADANM010001810.1:9490692-9514102 GCA_026213755.1 Eurema hecabe
TCGTTTTTCTTTTGTAGGCTAAGTACTTATCGGACCACCCTCGTATAGTTGATAGAGTAGATGGGTGTCCCACCCATAAAAGTTGCGAAAGATGATGGATGTCAGAAAGACAAAGTATGAAGAATGAAAGTAAGAATAGGAGCGAGAACTGGTATGCATGACTTAACATATATAGATAAACAAGAACTCCGATCATGTTGGAGGAGTAGAAAAAAAAAAAAAAAACCTAACCTAACCCTCGAGTTGGCAATGTCGGCTCCGCCCATGCAGATCCTAGGGATTACAATCGACAATGGTCTTACCTTCAGATCCCATGTAGCCAACATTTGTAGGAAGGCGCTTAACATTTACAAGCAACTAAATCGAGCGGCGGGAGTGAGCTGGGGACGCCACCCGGAAGTAATCAAAACAATATACACAAAAAACAACATACAGCCACGGTGGAGCCCGTTATTCTTTACGCGGCCAGTGTATGGGTATCAGCCGCCGAAAAAATTTGGGCGAAAAAATTGCTGGGCGCGGTGCAGCGGGGTATTGCACAAAGGATGTGTAAGGGATACCGCACGGTTTCCCTGAACTCTGCGTTGCTCCTAACTGGGACGCTCCCCCTTGACCGCAGGGTGCGAGAGGCGGCTGCGCTATACGAGACCAAGATGCCCCAGCCGGGGATGGGAGACAGGGAGGTCGAGCGGATGTCCTCTGCCATCGACGCACCACATCCCGCGAAACGTACGGGTCTAAAAATTGTAAGTCTTCTAGATCAGGAACAGCTTGACCGTAATAAGGACTTCGACGTTTGCATATACATCGACGGGAGTAAAACTGAGGGCAAAGTTGGCGCCGCCATCTCAGTATGGGATAGGCAGGCGGAAACGAAGGCCAAAAAACTTTCCCTCTCATCATACTGTACGGTGTACCAAGCCGAATTACTAGCTATAAGTAAAGCCGCAGACATCATCCTCCACCATTCAGCATCTTCTTTTGGAGTCTACAGCGACTCTATGGCAGCCTTACAAACGGTCATATACCACGGTTCCCTCCACCCCCTTGCAGTACTAGCCAGAGATAAATTAACATCTGCATCTCTCCAGAATAAAGATATAACTTTATTCTGGATAAAGGCCCACGCTGGGATGGAGGGAAACGAAAGGGCTGACCAGCTTGCCAAAAGCGCCGCTCTGGATTCCAAAAGAAGACCCGATTAGGACCAATGCCCGGTTGCATTCGTCAAGCGTAGCATACGAACTGCAACGCTTGACGAATGGAACCAAAGGTATAGATCGGGAGACACTGCGGCAGTTCCTAAAATCTTCTTCCCAGACGCGATAGAGGCGCACAAAATTATCCCCAAAATTAAAATAACTAGCATACTTACGCAAATCCTAACCGGGCACGGTGGGTTCTCAGAGTACTTGAACCGCTTCAAGTGCAAAGAGAACCCATCGTGCTCCTGTGAACCCGGAGTACCGGAAACCGTACAGCATATTCTTCTAGACTGTCCAATAACTAAAAGAAAAAGATTAGAATTAGAAAATAAAATTGAACAAAATTTAAACAGAGAAAACATACACAGAATAATAATAAGTAAAGATAGAAACAAATTAATAAACTGCTGTATAGACGTTGCACAGAATGTAATCCCCCCCGGGGTTGTTCCTGCCTTGTCGTGGCGGGGGGGCTTAGTACTCGAGAGTTCGTATGGGAGCCGCTTCTTATGCGGACTAAGGGGAAGCTAAGAGGAACACACGCGCGGCAGGCCCTCTCAGGAGTACATTTGTACCCTGGGTTGGCAACGGCTACGGCCACTGTCGGGCAACCCGTAACCTGGGCACTGTGGTGGCGTGTTTCGGGTCGGGGGTTCAGTGATCACCGGTGTACAATCTTTGTGCACCGGAGTGTGAGGGCCGCGAGGGAGAAAACCTCTGTAAATGCTCCCAGGGCTCCCGGGCGACGGGTGCACCGACAGGAAGTACTCTGTTGGTGCACACGGTACGCACAGCGTCCACCGTTCGGTCGGGTCGTGTATGCCCTAGGTGTGGGCAGAGGGTTTCCTCGGTATGCTTAGGAGCACGGGGCTTGCCTTAGTTGGCCGGCTCAAGAAGTGAAACTTCTATAAAAGCACCCAAAAGGCCGCACATAGAGATACGCGATGTGTTGGCGCCGGCACTGCCGGTGGTGGGGGGGGTAGTACTCCACCTGCGAGCGATCCACTCTGGGGGACCACCCGACCCCCCAGTAGTAAATAGGGTTACCTGTGCGAGGGGCTCCGCACGGGTGGACTGTTTATTTCCCCAAGGAGAGAAGTTTTAAACCCTCCTCGAGGCTTTCCTCGGAGGGATGGATGACGATGAGAGATGACGGACACACGGAACACTCATAATAACGGCACAACTGACGGACACGCAAAAAATGATACTGACCTTGGCGATCTACATGGACTTGATTCGATGACTGAAGCAGCACCGGAGCCCACCACTCCAGTGTCACTTCGAGGGGGGAGGGAGTTGCGGCGGCGGTCGCTTCGTACTGAGTTTGCTCGGTGCGAAGCGGACGCCGCCTCAACTAGTAGTGGGGACCCATTGGGTACGCTAATGCGTCTCACCTACAAAGGGGGCAAACCGGAGGTTCTGAGAGGCCGGAACCTTCGGTCGGGGGGGCGCAAAAATCGCGGCAGCGAAACCACTTGCGGAAGTGGGAGGTCTCGCAGCTGCGCGAGTGAGGACAGCGCTGTCCAAGAGCTGTTCAGGGATGGTCGAGTGCCGTCTGTGGAGCTGATGACCGGCTCGGACACGGACGGCACGGTGACCACGGAAACGGGGAAGGGGGACGGCAAGCGTGCGCTGTCGGAGAATTCCTCCGACGCTTTGGTTTGCCTCCCCCCGAACCGTCAGGCGCCGAAGCGAGGCAGGGGCAGGCCCCCGACGACGGGGGGAGTACGTAGGCCTCGCTCAGGCTAAGGAGGCGCTGGCTAAGGCCCAGAGGGCTGAAGTGGAAATGGAGGCCGAATACGGCATTCTTAGGCTGGTGAGGGAGATGGACTCCGTACCGGCAGACTCCCTGAAGAAACAGGTTGAGTCCGGAGTGAAAGTTGTCCTGGAGGTGGCTTCGAAGTCGAAGCGCCTCAAGGGCACGATGGTCGCCGCGATCAAAAGGGCGGCGACCCAAATAAGTGAGGCGACAGCAGCTCTGTCTGTGCGCTCGGAGGCGGAGGAACTTAAAATACTCCGCTCGGAGAACGCGATGCTCCGGACGGAGCTTGCTGGAATGAAGGCGGAGTTTGCGCGGTTTCGCGCGGAACGGGGTAGTCCAAGGGCGCAGGGCGCAGAGCTGGGCTCACCCCGGACTCCTCGGAGTTTTGCGGCAGAAAGAGCCGCTATGGTTGAGGAAGTGAGGTTGCAGGTGATGCTGGACATGGCATCCCTGCTGCCTCCAACGGAGAAAGCCCGACCAACACGTCGGGGAGATGTTGCCGCCGGTACTAGGGGAGGAGCCATCCTCCCCACGTGGCCAGTGAGTCGGAGGCTCCGTCCTCCAAGAGGACCCGTAGAAAGGGGGCGAAGGTGGCAAAAGCTGCTGCCGCCCCGGTTCCAACCTCCTCGGGTGCGGGCTCCAAAGGGCCGAAACCACGTGAGGAACCGTGGAACGTGGTGGTGCGGAAGGGGCGGAAGAAAGCCCCCGCACCAGCACCTGTCCCTGCTCCTGCACCGCGTGTGCAGAGAGCTCCTCCTGCTCCCAAGGTGCCGCCTAAGGCGGCCAAAAAGGCGCCACCAAAGGCGCCCACAAAGGAGCAAGAGAAGAAAGGAAAAAAAAGAGGAGGAAGCGTGGGCCCCGTAAACGGAGACTGCGGCAGCCGAAAACGACTGCCGTGGTGCTCACATTAGAGCCGGAGGCAGTGGAGGGAGGTCTTACTTATGAGAAGGTCCTCTCCACGGCTAGGGCACGGGTCAGTCTCCCATCGCTGGGGATTGACGGCGTGTCCTTCCGCCCGGCTCTCACGGGGGCCCGGCTGATGGAGGTGTCGGGCGATCCGACGGGAGAGTTGGCGGATCGCCTCGCCTCGCTGGAGGAGGTCCTGCCCGACTCTGTCCGGGTCACCCGCCCCGTGAAGTGCGTAGATTTGCGCATCATGGGGCTGGATGACTCGGTTGGAGTCGAGGAAGTGAGGGAGGCCATAGTGCGAGATGGCGGGTGCAGGGCTGACCAAGTGAAGGTCAGCCCGATAAACTTCAGCCCCTCCAGTGTCGGCAGCACGGTGGTTTCAGTCCCCGTCGCTGCCGCCAAAATTCTGGAGGGCCGCGCCCGCCTCCTGGTCGGGTGGAGTTCGGCGCGTGTGCGGCTGCTGAAGCCCCGCCCCCTCAAATGCTTTAAATGCTTTGAGGTGGGACATGTGGCGCTCCAGTGCCGCTCGTCCGAGGACCGCAGTCGGAACTGTTTCCGTTGCGACCTCGAGGGCCACGTCGCGTCGGCGTGTGATGTCGGCAGATCACGTGGCGGGAGGGCGCAAATGTGCGCCCCCGCCGCAGGCAAAAAAAGCAGGAAGGAAGGGTAGGGCGGCCGATAAGACCCCGGCCGCCTTACCCCGAACGACCCAGGCGCGTGAGCTCCCGGAGGAGTGTATGTTGACCGGCTACGATGGATAGTACGGCCCAGCATGCGTTCCTCCAGGGGAATCTCAATCACTGCGCCGCAGCTCAGGACTTGCTCCTGCAGTCTATGGCACAGTGGTTGATAGACGTGGCGGTCGTGGCGGAGCCCTACTTCGTGTCCTCCCAGCCCAATTGGGCGGGGGACACCGAGGACTCCGTAGCGATCGTCGTCGCCGCCTCCGGACCGGGACGCAAAGCCCTTGACCTTAAGGGATAGGGCACCTGGTCTGGTGGTGGCGAGCTGGGGTGGGCTTACGGTTGTGGGGTTATACTTTTCCCCCAATAGGCCGCTCGCCGAATTCGAGCAGTTCCTTGATTTAGTGGGAGCCGCTCTTCGGCGGGCGGCCTCAAACTCCACGGTCGTGCTCGGCGACCTCAATGCCAAGAGCACGACCTGGGGGAACCCCAGAACCGACGCCCGAGGAGAGGCGGTGGAGGAGTGGGCGGCGGTGCACGGGCTGATTCTACTCAACCGTGGCACCGCCAACACGTGCGTGCGCAGGGGGGGAGGGTCTGTGGTGGACGTAACGTTCGCCACCCCCCACTCACCTACCGGCTGGTGCAGATTCTGTCGGGGCACGGAAGCTTCGGCAGATATCGGTGCCACATAGTCGGTAGAGAGCCACTGCCCGCGTGTCACCATTGCGCGAGCATGGAGGACACAGCGGAGCACACGCTCGCGGCGTGTCCGGCCTGGGCTGTAGAGCGAGCGTCATTGGCTCAAGTGGTGGGCAGCGACCTCTCCTTGCCGGTCGTGGTAAGTGCTATGGTCCGCGACGAGAGGTCGTGGCAGGCGGTTCTCTCCTTCTGCGAAACAGTCATGTTGCAGAAGGAGAGGGCGGAAAGAATCCGGGAGGGCGACCCGCTCTCGAAGGAGGGCGTACCAAAACGACCTCCTCCTCCAGCCCTAGTGGGGGTCCCGGGCGGCGTAGACGGGGGTCGCGTCGCTCACCAAATGGGGCTCCTGCGCCTGTTGTGGTGTGTCTGGTGTTCCGGGCACACCACGCTGCCCGTCCCGCCCTACTGGAGGAGGCTGCCGCACCACAAAGCGGCCGCCGGCGCCTGGCGGGCTTGCGGAAGATTGCTACGTGCGTCCTCAGCAAGTCCGCCCCCGAAAGGGTGCGCGACGGAACACCGGTGGGTTTTAGTCGGTAGGGCCCTTCTGGCGAGTCCGAAAAAAAAAAAAAAAAATAGAAAGAAATAAAACTAAATAGCACATAATCATGTTTTCATAATATAATTTAAAAATATATTAATGTATAGCATAAACTAAGAAACTAGATCTGTAAGAATATATAGCTTATAAAAATATATTGTAAACAAATAAAATGATTGTATAAGTATTATAAGCATAAAATATTAGAGTGTAAAAAGTCTTAAAAATATACTGAAACTAGAAGAAAAATATGTAACCATTAGAAATAAATAGATAAAAATTAGACAGTAAAGTAGAAGTACAAAAATTGTAATAGATATAAGATAATGTAATAGATATAAGCAAAGCAACTCATGTAAAAGACCCACGGCGTAAAAATTATTTGTGTACTGGATTATTTACAAACCCACCCAAAAGTTATATATAAAGAAATAAATAAAGATTAGACAAAGATAGATAGGGAAACTGGGAGTCCCACCCAGTAAAGAAATTCATTTTCTCATCATTTAATAGTAGGTTGGTTTGGGCTTGCCTAACATTGGGCAGAGTAAACTTTATACATTTTGTTTTGCTAGAATTTAACAGTAAACAGCATTAAACCAATTTACTATATTTGAGAGAGTACTGTTTACGTCGTCGTAATTTGACTCTTGTCTCTTCACTTTGAAAATAAGTGAAGTGTCATCAGCAAAAAGTACTATCTCGTTATCATTATCCTTAACAAGGTAAGGTTAGTCATTCATATAGATGAGAAAAAGAAATGGACCTAATATAGAACCCTGAGGCACACCTAATTCTATTTTAGTTCCGTTGGACCTCTTGCCGTTTACCTCAACCCTTTGAATTCTATTTTTAAGGTAAGAAGTCAAAAGCCTAAGAGCTGAGTCCTTTATGCCGTAGTGGCGCAATTTCCTGACCAATGTGGCATGATTAACACAGTCAAAGGCTTTGGAGAGATCGCAAAATATACCTAAAGCATCCCGCGACTCCTCCCAAGCTTCAAGTATAGGCTGAACTAGTTCATCCTATACGCGATATCAGTTTATCCTAAAGTGTACTTTTTATATTAGGATCATCTAGTTTGACCTAGTCTGAACTGGTCTATCGGGCTTAGGAAAAATTAGTCTGGACTAGCCTAAATTTAGCTTAGGCTGAACTAGTTTGTTTTGAAATCGAGTTAGACCAAAAACATAAAAAAACGACAGATCAAAAGGATTTAAAGGAAGGACACGCTCTTTACACGACATAACTATATTCCATAGTACGTGTGCGGGAGGAAGGAAGATGTAACGGGAGGATTCTCGACCAGTCGAACAAGTAACTGGCCGATAGGCCCCGATGGTTCGTCGTCGAGAAGTTGTAACTAAGTCGCTCCACGTCTACACTCTACAGCTCGTCGCGCGGCGCCAGCGCCAGGTCGTGGTGCTGGAACCAGGCGGAGTAGGTCCGGGCGGGCTCGCGCGCCAGCCCGTGGAACGACACCGGCCGGTCGCGCGCCACCACCTCGCGGGGGTAGTCCTGCGGCCGCGCCTGGGGACCACGTGCTACATTTCAGTTCAAAAATCTATATGTTTTAATGTCATTTTTAAATTATTTTCAAAGGTAATTTTGAGGGAAAATTGTCACGCATATTTGGGATACGAGGTAAAACAGATTAAGTCGTACTCAAATCAATTTAATGTTTTATGTGTCCACCATGGAAATCCAAATCTCTGTTTTTACAATCTACTTATGAATTCTCCTGGCTACATGAATAATTAGGTTAGTTGGGGACTTACAATGCTCGAAAGTCGTGGATCGTAGCTAATAGCCAAATATAATTACACACACACGCATGCACGCACGCACGCACGCACACTCACACACACTCACTCACACTCACACTCAGTCAGTCACAACTCACACTCAGTCACTCACACTCACACTCAGTCAGTCACACTCACACTCAGTCACTCATACTCACACTCAGTCACTCACACTCAGTCACTCACCTGGTGCCACAGCGGCGAGTGCGTGAGCGGCAGGCGGCGGCGCACGGCGCAGGCGCCCAGCGTCATGTCGTCGGGCGCGGCGCGCGCGGCGCACGCGCACGAGGCCAGCAGCCGCGCCGCGCCCGCGCTCAGCGCCGTGCCGCCGCCGCCCGTTATGTAGTCGTACCCTGTATTTACAAAAAGAAGTATATACTTAGAGCTACGATCAAAATGTGTATATTGTTTCTGTTTTTGGTCCTTCGAGCCGGGTACGAATTTTTAATTAGAGTTTTTTTCCGATACATTTGCAAATATGTATTTAGTAGAAAGATATAAATGAGTGCCAGCTCAAAATACTTTATTTTGCTTTAAAGGACGCTGGTAAACAATTTTCGTCAACAAATATATAAAGTATCATCCAACCTTATAATTGCTTAAAATAAGCCACTATCAGATTTTTTTTTAATATTAAATGTAACCTACTAAAGACACTACACCAATGCTTTATGAGGTTAATTGTACCTTTGTTGAGAGTGTCCTTCTTGCCGTACCCGTACCCGTAGCGCTCGCCCAGCACCGTGACGTCACCGCCGCCGCGGTAGCAGCTCAGCACTTCACATAATCTTCGCACACTAAAAACATACTCCTCAGATAAAGTCTTATTCAAGGTAAGCAATGCGTCTTGTTAGGGATTTTCTATATTTTTAAACGTGTCCCATCTTGCGAATACTTTAAATGCGAATTGGCTTAACTGACTAAATATTGGCATACGGGTAAATTAGACCATAGATTAAAGTTTTTACCCCAGTTTTGACCCGAAAATGAAAACTCCGTTAATTAAAACATGGGACGTGCCTAATTAATAATTATATTTAAAAGAAAAAGAACCGAACAAACGCAAACTTACAATACGCTTTACCTTAAGGAATACTTACCCCAAAATAGTGTCGTCATCTGCTAAGAATATCCACTTAATCTGAGGCATGTTCTCTATTCTCCTGACAACTTCTTTCAAGATGGCGATCGTTTTTGCACAATGACCAGTCTTTGTATTTGGTACCCCAATGTTGATCGCTGGTAACGTTGGATCTAGGATACACCGAAAAAAACCATCCATAACTAAGGTCAACTACAAAACCCGTAGATCATATTATATACTAGCTGTTGCTCGCGACTTCGTCCCCGTCGGATCTATTTCTATTATTATGGTATAGTGAGTCAATCTTAGAAGACAGAAATATACTGTCGCGGACTTTTTTTTAGATCATTTAAACAGGAATAATTCTTTCATACATATTATTTTTGTATCTTGAACCGTTTTCGCAGCGCACGCAAAGGAAGCCCTCAAAGATGAATAATTTTCCCCGTTTTTTCCATATTTTCCATTATATCTTCGCTCCTATTAGTCGCAGCGTGAAGTTATATAGCCTAAAGCCTTCCTCGATAAATGGTCAATTCAATAAAAAAATAATTTTTCAATTCGAACCAGTAGATCCTGAGATTAGCGCGTTCAAACAAACAAACTCTTCAGCTTTATATATTAGTATATATAGATTACAGCAGCTAAAGTAAATTCATTTTCTCTTGCAATATATTCTTGATAGATACTAACGTATTGAATATGTCAATTAACGTCCGCATCTGACTGAACATTTGTAAAGACAATTCTAGAAGAACAGAAAAATCTCACCATCCATATCGCTAAAGAACTGCAGGTGGGTGACGTGCTTCCCCCAGGTCTTCTTGACGACGCGCGCGCGGCTCGCGTGGAAACCGCTCCAGGTTTTTACCGCGAAGTATATGGAACTTTCTGGTATAGCACTGCCCTGCCGACACCCAACTTTTATTCCATATCGAAATAATATTTAATAGTTAAGTTAGTTAGAGTTCAACAGGTAATTCCTTGAGTTAATCGTCAAATCTTTATCATATAATTTTTTTCCTACTGAATTATATTCGTACTTGATTTTATTATTAACATTAATTAGTTAATTCGACGAAAAGAAAAGATATAGCTTTTTCACATTTTAAAAACAATCTAATGTAAACATAGTTACATTAACAAAAATAATCAAATGTCAGTTTAATTGGTGCATTGCAATCTGTTCCATTTTTTTTTCATGTAGGGTAGATCTACATCTATAGATGCACTTACACGTGTTTCAAATTGCCTAGGATGCCTATCACAGTTGCCCCAAAAATATCATATTCCCCCTTATTTTTCTACAGCCATACTTACACATGTATCAAATTGCCTCGGATACGTAGCACAGTTGTCCATGGAGACGACGCAGAAACTCAAGTCAGGTGTGAGAAGCGGTCCCGGCTGGTCCTTGCTGCCGTACACCAGGCGAGCCAACTCGAAAGCTGGGTCTATCGAAAAGTCTGCTTCCAACTGCCGCTGCCCAGATTCGATTTTTTCTACAAGGCTGAAAGGCACTTGGGCTTTTAGGGTTCTAGTCATTTCATTCCGATTCATCAAATTGTTCGGAACATACTGCGAATTAATAAGTTTGTTGTTGTTATGTCACTACGAGTTTTATGACAATAAATATGTAAGGAAACCCGTACAGAGTGAAATCAATTAATAAGTTAATAAACATGAAATATGATAAAACATCGTTTCATTCGTAATTAACGATGATCAACCAAGTGCCATTTCCTTTATAAAGTCTGAGAAATATTGCGATAGTATAAAATGTTAAGAGTCCAGAAAATTTAGCATCTGAATTATTAAAAGAAAAATGGCTTACATACCTCTCTATCAATTCCATTTTCATAGCAAAACCACAAGCAAAATTGGGATATACAAATCCTCCATCTTCTTCCAATTCCTCAAAGTATGTGAAGTGATGTATTATTGTCGGCTCATCGTCACTCAGCGGGTAACCTATCCACTTTATATCCTGAAGCATCTTAATATGTTAAAAATAGCCTATACATATCCTGTATGATTTGCCAATAAATTGCAATTTAATTCTGCTTTGAGAGACCAAAATGCAAATAAATATATATCACATATTTCTCAAATTAAGTATGTAAACATATAGCTTACAAAGTGTAACGAAATATTTAAACAGTCCAACAATTTACTATTTAAACAAACAATGTATAAAGCTTTGTCTGATACAATCCAAATTTTACTGAAAAGGCATCTTTTTAACACACCGCATCAAACATCCTACCTTCTGCTTATCAGCGGCTGCCAAAGCATCAAGCAAGTTGCCGCATCGCACCGCAGTGTGAGGCTCGAGAAATACTATCCACCGGACGTCACTCCCCTTGTACTTGCTGACCAGAGGTCTAAGGAGAGGAATTATCGTCCACGCTCCTGGCACCGCGAAGTCTTCGTGAGTTATGTGGACCTTTGCTTCTTGCTACATAACACAATTCAATTACTAATGTGGAGGTTAGGTTTGTGAATTTGTTTGTAGGGATTTTTGGTTATATCTACTAAGTACGCATTAATCTTAACTGAAACACTAATCAAGTTAGAAGTAGTAAATTTCATATTAATTTAAGATATGCCCAAAAACATTGAAAAGCAATTTGGAGAGAAAAAATGACGTACCAAAGCTTTTGTTAAAGAGATTACTGATTATTCCAAAGATAAATTGATTCTATTTTAACTGCACCAAATCAATAGACCGTCAATCCGTTTTAATCAAGGTAGGTAGATTTACCGTAGTTAGAATAGCTTACCCCATTCAATTCATATATCTGATTCTCGATATCCATTTTGAGACGACTCGCGACGCTCGCGTGATAGGGCTCCGATTGACTTATTATTGTGAACACTATATTTGTTGAGTCTGCAAGGAATAGTGCTATTATAGAAACAGTTACTTATTTTAATTTTATTTAAAATAATCTCCTTGCCCACAGGCGAGACAAGTGATAGAAAAGGTGGATAGACTAACTTAGCACCCGTGAAGCCTAACGGTATTGGAGTTGTGAGTATTGTGTAATAACAACTTATATTGTATATTAACATGAAAATTAAAGATATCTCATAACCCTTGAGTTCCTTCCAAAGAATAGCTTAATGTAACATGATACACATAGATTCTTCCGTTTGATGTAGATTTTATTTCGTGTAATTATCACAAGCGCAATGAGCATAACTCGTTACAATTATAGCCAATGAATAATGGCATCGAAGCGTTTGAACAGCTCATGGTACATTTATCAGTAATCGATACGTTGTCATATTGTGGCATTATTGTGCACTATCGCCCGCGGTAACGACATCATCAAATTATGACAAATAGCTGCGCTCAGCCTGAGGGAACATCAATCAATCGAGGCGTCAGGTGAGTCCGCTTCGAACTGATTAATCAGTATGGTAACCAAGATCCTAAACCCGATATTACTATGGTCTCATATGTCGAAAATTATAAAGTCCTATCCGATTAATAAGAGATTAATATTATAGTTACGTAATTTGGGTAACACCGGCGACACGTGGAGCTAGTTATTTATACTTTAGCGTAACCGCATCTTTTTTGTACCTAAACGAAATAAAGGATCTTGATAAATAGGTAGACATAAGGACAGGTAGAATAAAGTGACTTTATAAAAGTTTGGATATATCCTCTAAGGCTCGGAACCCCAAAATTATATTAATTTAGTTAAATACAACAACGAAAAATTCAAAAGACAAATCTCCACAAAATTCTTGCCTCATCTCAACTATTTCCATATCCTTTCCTGATATCCTATTCAGAAACTTCAAATTAAACTTATGATCTGGTTTTCGAGTCCGGTTTCGCGAAATTTTATTTTCAAATCGAACAAATGCAGAAATAGCAAACAGTCGAAAGAACGATGAATAATTCAGTAGATAATAACCTCGGAAGTTGGAAACTTCGAGAAGGTTTTATAGCACGTACATTTAAAGATGCGTGCTGGCTTTTGGCGACTACGATGCATTTTAAAAATAGCCACAATATACACTATATTTAAGAATATATTTCTCATGAAAATATTTCGTCTTTGTACTAAAAGTAGACTAATAAAAAACGAGTTGCTATGTCCTGCTGTTTAAAACACTGATCCATTTTTTCAATATTTTAGGACTAAATAGTAAAGCTTTTTATTGGAAAATAACTAAGAATAACAATATAAGATTTGTTATTGACGATTTCTAAAACGTCTTATATATTACGATTATCATTACTCGCAGAGCAAACAAATCGATATATATTAAAAAAAACAATAAGTATTGCTAGAAAACATTCCTAATAAATCTCAATTAGCTATCACAACCACCGAACCGACTATCAAATGCCATAAAGTATAGCGAACGAGTTTTTAATGTGTCGCATTTCAGGCGATCTACATTATTCATGGCGCAACTTGGTCTTGGATTTATTTGACTATTCCCTTCGAAGATAGGGTCATGGATAAGGGATTTAAAGGTGGGATTTTTCCACTTGGCCGAGTGTATATCGCTCGCTCATGATTTATGCAGTCAAATGTTAGATCGGAGTTTAACTTTTCAGAAGACTTTTTGGTGTGATTTTAGGAGCTTATGCGTCCCCTTTTTTTTTCTCTAACTGAACCTTTTAGTGGAAAAAATCGACACGCATAGTCAAAAGAAAACCAAACATTTATATTTGAAGCTTGTTTATCAAGCTCTTATTACAAAATACAATGCATGTCGAAATTGGGAACACATTTTCGATGTTTGGTCGTACAGAAACTCTTTGAACGAACTATTTTGTTAGACGAATATTAGGTTTCTGATATATTTGATGTAACAACTAGAGTGTACTAAAATCTCTGGTTACATTGTTGTATATTTTTGAATAAATATTCGAAGAGTGATGAACGTACATAATATAACATTTAAAATATCCTCTTATAATGATTGTTAACAGCCACGCAGTTTCTGGTAGTGTTAGATTGCCTATAACACTGTTTGAATGTTTCTACAATAGTCTGAATGATATGTCACATTCACATAAACAAATTATTTTATCTCCTGTAGCATAAACTGGTATAGAATATAAATCATTCAAAAAAGATTCCCTTCCTCATTCAATTACTTTCATCACTCCTAAACACAACCCATTACCCATGCATATATATCCTATAGAAATACAATTCTTCAATATAATTTATCGTATTCTGAGCGAATTCTGTGCGACGTTATACGACCCGATAATGTGCAAACAGCAGCAGGCGTGATAAATAATTCGCAGCCGCTGCTACGAGCGGACGGATTTCATTCAAATCTACTGGGATTATCCCTAATTCCGCTTCGATCCTATATTGACACTAATATCACTACATTTACTATTCCGGACTCTATAATGGGCTTGGATTTGTAAGATTTTTTCGAAGGAAACATTCTTAAGATTTTGAGGCATAAACAAACTTTTGGTATTGAAATTTGGTGTGTAAGATGATGAGTATTTTAGGATAACATAGAAAGCAATGAACAAAAATATTGAGAAAATGTGACAAAATTGTTTCACATATAGGTAAAACTTACAAAGAAAACTGTCTAACTAACTAATTAGATTATGTTTTTGTTTTGAAGTTTAACTTTTTCATTATCTACTTAAAATCTAACCATTGTATTAGAAGGTTTTTATGCACAATTTGGTAGTTTGTCCAAATTAAAAATACCTTTCAAAATACTTATGGAACATTTAATAGACATTGATTGGACTGTAAATTAAAACTTCCAGAACACGACTGAATATTCATTTAAGTCAATTTATTTCTACATCGTTAACTCGCTCGGCTAACGATGAATTTTTTGGTCGGCAAGTGAGGGAGAAATAGAAATAAAAGCCCTTAGCCCGGCACCTCGTCGAGTGCACATCAATAATTCGCGAACAACCCTATGGGATGCCGATCACCTCGACGACTTACGAATTCATTTGGCCATTTTAAATACGCTTAGAACTTAGAATGGGTGAGACGGCTCGGGAATATGTATGGAAGAATTGGATTAAGATGAGAAGTAATTTTTTAGAAGCTTTTATTAGATATTGATACTTTTATAAGCTACTAAAGGGTTTACTTATTAACGCATTATAGTTTTTTTCTTTAGCAGGGACTATTACTGATAGTTTTTTAGATACGACACAAGTAAATGATACATACGCAGCTGGTCAATCATTTTAATTTAATCACCACGTTCAACAATACAAAAAATCAATTGTAACATTGGTTTAAGCACAAGGATTTTTATTTTGCCAAAATAACAAAAGACTATTTAGAAATAGCGCATTAACGCACTGAGTGGGGGCGACACTGCGTCACAACTCACACCTTAGTAGAAAACGTACATAATTGTGACGTCATGCGATAAGTTTTTAAATAAGAAAATATTTAGATATCTATTGTTTTTCATTAATCTTTTTGACTGACACTAAATTATTTTTAGTCGTCATACCAATTATAATCGACTATAAATCTAAAAATACCTGTACAAATACTACCTACATATTTTCACAAGTTAAAGCCATATTACATAAGTCGCGTGTAAGTAGTTATCGTCTCGATGACACTATCGACCCTCGAGATTGATATAATCTGAATTAACAATTCTGACGTCGCGACAACGAACCACTCGCCGTGTCGTTAGGATTTTATCTCTGAACTATAACCTATTTTTCACATATTAACACCTTTCACGTTTCATAAAAAATGAATACATTAAATTAAGTTAGACAGTTTCACACGTGAAACCGATTTTCAACATTTTCTAATATTCGAATCTATCAAAGCATAAAAAACCGTTACAAATAGTGTTACCGTTCTAGAGTTAGTATCCCCACGAAGGAAATACTGACCCTACCTTACACTTGCAGCCCCACTACTGCTCCAGGAATATGCATGTATGTATACCTTCACTTTTCTCCAGAATCACTATGTCTGTGCATTAGCATTTGTGTTGATAATTATAAACAATAATACGTAATAATATACAAGTTAATTATATTGCATATAAATAAAAAAAATTTCAGCTGGATCACACATAAGTGCATAAATCGATAAGCTGAAACGATTTCGATAATTTGTTTTAGAATATGCCTGGAAGATCGAGGATAGTTTTTAAACAGAGAATAAAGGTAGGTATAGGGAATAAGTCACGTTTAGCCAGCTAGTTTTAACGAAAACATATAACAGGACAAATGAAATTACGCAAGAAAACGTGTTATTTTTTCAGAATGTCTCAAGTTTCGTCCCGAGCGACCGATACAGTATGACTCTGAAATTCGCGTATAAAGTTTTTGCATCATACATTTGCATATTCAGGAGGAACAGAAGTTTAATAAGTGGAAAATAGCTAGGCAAAAATATTCATTAGTTTTTGCACTGTGAGAGGGAATTCAACCAGTACGGTTCTTGCCGTTTCTATTCTGTACAAACTGCTTTCTGAACCGATTTTCCTAACTGTTTTTTATGACGACGATTTACATCATCCTTGGCTTCATTAACTTAAAAGTTACAATTATTTTTATACTACTAGTACTAGTTAAGTAGTAAGTACTGCACGTGGATTAATTCTTTCATTAATTCATATTTAATTCAATTGTGGACAATTATTTAAATTTAATTTCCTATTCTCTGCCGAAATTTATTTCTTTATTTATATCTCCATAGTATCTGACGACATGGCAGTGGTAGAACTGTCTACCTACGTACCATAAAAATACATACATATATAAAAATAGTTCCGAACCAACAATTCATTTCTCCAAAAACTAGAAATACAACATTGTTTATATTCCATAGTCCAAGCTCGCATCCTGACATTCTTCGGTCACGTGTCGCATCGTGGTGATATCTCCAGGGAACGCTTGGTTGAGCAGGGCAGGGTTGAAGGAGTCAGACCACGGGGAAGATCGCCTATGCGATAGACGGACAAGATAAAAAGAGCAGTCCCATTAATTAATGCTCCAAAAGGACAGCAGTAAGAGAAGCCACGAGACAGGTGTCATGATGACCACGACCACTCTTTCAAGAGTGACACGCCGAAGAAGAAGAATAAAAATAATAAGTTGATGACTCATGTTTCTTTTTCCTATCAATTTAGTATTAAGAAGACACCAAAAAGTGGTTAATAGAAAATTTCAATGAATATTCATTAGCAGAATATATAGCTTTAAGAGGTTAGCGTAATTAAATATTAAACAAACATTAGCCTTTAACTGGTTGAATAAATTAGAATTCTTATTCCAACTAGCCGCTTTTGAAGAAAATATTTAAGATTGTAGAAATAAGATCACTACGAACTCCGTTGAATTTACTTGGAATAGAAATTCTTATAGTAAAGAGTCTTTATCCGCCTTATCAGATTTAACTTCAGACCAATATTTTTACTCCAGAAAGCACTGCAGTGAATTTGTTTGCTAGAATTTCTGATGTTTAATATAAAAATATCTTAGATGTTGAAAGAGCTTGACGTCAATGCAATAGATTGCTATTATGGTATTTTAAAATATGACATTTTAAAATAATATAAGTGTGATTCCTTTGTTTATGATGAAACTCATTTAAAGTACTAAATCTTAGGAAATAGATTTGTACGAGTCTAAAAAGTTACGATAGTATTTTTGCTTTTGACAGAACTTCTAAGATGATAAGATGCAAGTAATAATATCGTCATTCGTCGTACATGTTAGTGAGTTTCAATCTGTAAATGATTACGTCGGAGACAATTAATATACTACACACAATTTTTTCTCTGCCATTAATTTAAAAGCATAACATACGGAACCACCAATTATAGCAAATTTGTAAGCTAAACCTTTGACCGAAATTCAAATTACACACCGAAGCTGGTTAAATTATAGTCCCCATACGAGTTCCTTTCAACATTATACTCCGCCAATATTTATTAGTTCTATTGAACGGTGCATATCTGCATAATGCTGCCTAATTTGGGGGAATACACGTATCATATGCGGTGTATTATTTGCGGAAGCACGCTAAATTACTCGGTTAAATTTAAAACAATAGTAGTGCTTTTAGAGTAATAATTTCGATATGTCCCATTCAATAGTAGGTACCAATGTCTTTATTCAACTGGTCTTCAAATAAAAACTAGCATTTTTGAATCGTCACATGTCAAATTGTATAGAACTAACAAACTAAATGGAACAAACAAAGCAAACTAATGGAAAAGTGCTATTTATACACCCAATTAACCTTTTGAAATACTTATTTTCCAAACCCATTTTAATGTGAGTTAACCCTTTCTGAAGATCTTTTTTTTTTATAGCATGAAGAGGGGAGACGAGCTGGACGCACTCCTGATGGTAAGAGTAACGCCAGCCCATAGCCAATGCAGTGCTACCCGGAACTTTGCTCCGGGCAGGGGTGCACTACACCGACGCTCCCCACTTTGAGTCGTCAGATGTTAAGACTCCTTAGCCCAGTAATTTCGCTGGCTACAGTGCCCTTCAGACCGGAGCACAGTGACATTTTCACGTCACTGTTCAGGCGGTAGAATGTCTGGCACTGTGGGGGTACCCACCCAGTCGGTCTCCTGCAAAAGAGACCTACCCCCGGTGGGGTTTGGGGGTTTCACCAAAACGGGAGAACTCATGGTTCTATATCGAAAAGTTGTATTTATGGTGTTTCTAAAATATTAAAGTCGCGATTCAGAGTATCTACTCCGAATGCAATCGTCGTCGATATCGAAAATTTTTGATAATGCTGACCGAGCTATGAGACTTAATATATTCTAATAAAGAATCGGATCGTACCACAGTTTATCGGAATGTTATCGAAACAAAAACAAAAAAGTTTTTATATTAATTCGAAGTTGCTCAAAAACTGTATCGAAAATAATAAAAATCGACATCGATTGTGTTCGGAGTAGAGCTTCAGTATTAGCTGTCGCTATGACTACAAAAATGATGATGTAATAAAGTGAACTGCCATTCCAGACACGTTGGCGGAAGCTTTAAACTTTTTACCTTTATAACAAGAGCTTACGTTACGGTCCATACTAAGAACTGCTCCAATATCCTTACGTATTATACTCAATAGACGAATAATCGTTAACTAATAGCATATCTACAGTCAGGTTTTGTTTAGAAACTGTCCAAGTATTTTTGCCTTCGCCTTTGCAGTTGCCCATATACTATACAAAAATACATAGTCCATATAAGATCTGCATACCCATATATAATTTTATTAATTTTAGCACCGTGCGCCGTGTAGTTTTAAAGCTAATGTACCGTATTATAATGCACCTGAGTTCAAAGTGTTCACTATAAAGATTGTATAATTTTTTAATAAAGGGTTGTTCAGTTTTTTTTAGAACATGCATGTGGATGATAAGTGTGGGCATCTAATAAATGTAATATGTGAATGCAATCGTTTTTTTACTTTTTTCTTACTGACCCGTGCCCACTTCGTTGGACATAATGTTAATTATCCTTTTTGGCTTTTTATATAGCCTATGACACTCAGCAATAATATGGTTTTCTATTGGTGAACAAATTTTTAAAATCGGTTAAGTAGATCCCGAAATTATCCCTTACAATTTAATAAACACACAAACTTTACTTCTTTATAATATTAGCATAGATAGCATAGATTACAAACTAGGACTACGCTTTTTATAAGAAATGACTGGGTAGTAAAGCGGGGAACCATAGAAACCCCATAATTATTTTGTACTCTTTGGCTCATTCGTAAGTATTTACGTTAGTCGAAAACGCTAAAAATTGCAAATGGTCTTGCAAAGGTTTCTCAAAATAAAGGTAGTATGTTCTTTCTTCAGCGAAATTTATAGTCTCTCCTAAATCCAAAGATAATCACCGACATATTTTCGCCACCCTTTAACTAGCGTCTTATATCTTTGGGAAACTAATTAGTAGCGCCTTCCGACACGACAGCGCTCAACTTGGAGACAATCTGGGCAGAGTTGACTAAGTCTACATCGGCTACATTATGCGGAGACGGTGCACGGAGCTTACAACTTTGCGTAAATTCTTAATAAAAGCTCCCGTAACGTTGTTGGCGAAAGTGCTTGTAACTTTCCGATATGTTGAAACAACTGGGGTCTTTAGTAGTTAGTTATACAGCTGATGGAAGCTGAAGGGATGGAGGCGTTTGCTTTTTTCTCGCTTTAATAAGGCTTTTTTACATAAAAAAATTATTTTAAATCGCAAAATAATTTTAAATAGCATACGTGGAAATAAAATAAAATTTTATTGTTAAATTTTATCTAAGCTTTTCAAACAAAGATATTGTTAAGGGTTTATGTGTAGGTAGTGGGTTTAAAATAATGGACTGAATAACAAAGATTTATAATTCTCAACACTATCATAATCAATTGAAATTGAAGAATAGTAAGAAAATAGAAAAGATTTTTAAGAGAAAAATAATAAAACAAAATGTTAAGAGAATAAGCGGAATATTAAAAAAAAAATACGAACAAAATATTGAATCATTCTGACTCTCCAAATAAAAATTACTTAGTGAAAGCATTACGACAAACAAGTCTGTAACTGAAAATGGCATGTAATAAAAATTTCCCTTTGAACTAGAACATCAGCGAGTCAATAAATAAAGTTGGTTGAATTTAGAGTAGGTACGATAAATTTTATATTTCTGTGTACAAACAAACGAAGCAATCTGATTGATTGGGCGAAAGGTAACGTCTTGTTACTTAGTGGGTTCTTACATTTCTAATGAATTCGCGTTGGGTTTTACCTTAATTTTTTTACCATTTTTTCTGAGGTTTTTTTTTTAGTCTCATCCCTTTTTACAATAAAAACTTTTTTTTTACTTTAAAACGGTTTTTTTTTCTGTTTCGTGAAAAGTAAACGTATGGTATGACAATTGTATCAGAAATATTATCTGTATGTTATGTAGTTATTTTTATTAATGAGGTGTGGTTTGTATTACGAGCGTTAATACTGATATAAAAGATAATTTATTTATAAAAATGATTAAGTATTAGGTTAAAGAAAACTTTTACAGTATAATAAACATATTTGGACTGGATTACTTTTTTTATATGATATTAAAAGAGGTAAGATATATTATAGAAGAGAGATGAGAAGTGAAATAGGTCACCAAAACGCTACTTCATCTCTGACATGACAATATTACTTGACCAGTTTTCGTTACGACAGTAGTAACAACTACCATCTCACTACAAGCCATACTATTCAGTATTCGATCTTACGGCAATGTTCTGCCACGGGTATCAACTCTTTAATATTGCGGTATGGTGAAACGCGTTCAAAATTAATTGGTATATATCGACGATAAATAATGATAACGTTTTAATCATTGTAACTAGCTTTGATCGTCTCTAGCACAGGGTATACCTAGTTGAGGCGATCGTCGTGTCCTATTTTCCTTTTGTAATTGACTTAAGTATGTTCTAAATAAACGATTTTTATTTTTTATTATCTATACAACTATATAAAGAGGAAAGGTTTGATTTTTTGTTTGTTTGTTTGTTTGTTTGTATGAATTGAATAGGCTCCGAAACTACTTGGCAGATTTGAAAAATTCTTTTACTGTTGGAAAGCTACATCATTCCTGAGTGACATAGGCTATATTTCATTTTCAAAAAAAATAGGCATCCTTACTAAAATTACGATAACGTAATCCAAGGTGTGAAAAAAATATCAAAAAACTACCTTACATCGCGTGCGCTGCGAAAACTATTGATGATAGAACAAAATGATATACTACATTTTTTTAAGAACACACTAATATATAAAGCTGAAGAGTTTGTTTGTTTGTTCTTTTACCTTTCATTACCAATCACTCTATCTATATCTAGCGACTTTGTTTTATTATACTAAATAATTAGGTCCTAGACTCGTTATTACATAACAATGAACAAAATTAAATAACCTAAGGACTTATTTTAATGAAATGCAAACACTACACTACACAGTCTTTAAGAAAGCAAATAAGCATTTATTTGGAAACGGAAGCAGACTTTAATAATAATGAGTGGCGAGTGCAATTATACTAATGAATTTTGAGAAGATACAACATTACATTTTAGAAAATTATATTTCGAACTTGTTTTATACTGCAGTTTTACCCGCGTAAACTTATATATTTTTTTTTTTTTTTTTTTTAATTAAGGGCTTTGTCGCTTAGCGACCATACCGCCCAATCAAATCAACACACAATAATATGCTACATACTATTTAAAAAACTATGAAATAACTTAATAGCTACATCTGAAAGAGGCTCTGCTAAAATGGAATTACAACGACCAATGTCATGATTGGCCTGACCTAGGATGATAAGCCTCTCACGACTCCCTCGGACACATTCCATTAACACGTGCTGAGTATCCTCTAAAACGCCACAGACGTCACAATTGGGAGTTAAAGACCTTTTTATCAAGAATAAAAATTTATTTGATGGAATGTGTCCGGACCGAAGCCTGAGGGCAATCACCAAAACCTTCCTATTTAAGGAGCTGGTCTCAATCCAAGGATAACAATTAATTTGGGGTTGGATTGTACGGTACCAAATTCCCTTTTCCAATGAACGCTTATCGAAATATTCCTGCCAAAGATCCTTACATTGCTGTTTTATTAAACTTATATAATCAGTATACAGTGGTGTGACTGAAAGCGAGATTCCATCAATAGTACCTTCTCGAGCCAACAAATCGACCCTATCATTGTGATCTAATTGAATATGAGAAGGAATCCACTGGAAAGCTATAAATTTCTGATGGGCTTGTAGTTTTAATATGGACTCTAATATGGTATAAGCTATCGGTGTGCCTCGCACATGAGAGGTGGACCGAGCTATATGTTGCAACGCGCACTTTGAATCACAAAAGATAACAAATTTGTCACAATTAATAGAATCCATATAAGAAAGTGCTTCCGAAATAGCAATTAATTCTAGGTGCATAATTGAGATATTTGAGTCTATTTTAAGTTTTATTGAACTATTTGATAAGGGATCAAAAAAGGCAGCTCCGCCTACAGAACCTACCTTGGAACCATCAGTAAAAATTTTGTAAAAATCTTGATATTTACTAACAATATATTCACTACATAGATTTTTCAGGATATTACAATTGTAAAACCGTTTAGCTAGATCTATGGCAGGAATACTATCAAATATGATATCAGAAACATTAATGTTACTGACCCATGTACTCAAACTGAACATTTCAAGTTGCTTACACGACTGAATGGATAGTGATTTCATAGAGGAGTGTATAGAAGCGAGAAGGGGCAGTTTTTTCCGATTCCAGAATGGTGATTGACTTTGATTGGTTAAATTTTCTATATTCAAGAAAGATTCATTACAATAAAATGATTTACATTTAAGCCAAAATTTACCAGCAAGATATCTTCTTCGAAGCGATAGAGGTGGGAGACACAAATCACTTTCCATTACGTGGATAGGAGTGCTACGTATATAACCTCCGATAACGCGCATAGCCTGATTTTGAATTCTGTCCAGTTTAAGAAGATTGGTCTTACAGCTAGTGTCATAGAGAAAGGAAGCATAATCAATTCTACTGCGTATTAAAGAAATATATAGCCGCCTCAAATGTTTTTGATGGATACCCCAAGTGGAACCAGCTAATACTTTTAATATCTTAATGATACTTTGAACTTTGATGACTGTCTCATTTATATGTTTGGACCATTTTA
>JADANM010001810.1:9545348-9582563 GCA_026213755.1 Eurema hecabe
CAACCCCATCGAGTTTGGGCTCGTTTGATTCGCCTAGATGAGTACTTTGGAGCTAGATGGTAACCACTAGATGGTAACTGGCAAACGACCTTGCAATAATGATGCGTTGAATGAGATGAACAGACTTAGGAACTTACAAGGTGAAAACTAAAAAGTATAAAATAAATTAAGGTAAAAAAATCTTTAAAAACAAGCTTTTATTTAAATGCGCTAAAAAGAAAAAAATAAACTTTTACACTATAACTTTACTGTCAACTTATAACATTTCAAATTCAACATATTTGACACAATTTATATGTTTTAAAAGCTTGTCGCGAGATTTAAGTACTCGTATTTACTTTCTTAGTTTAAAATTTTTAATAGGCAGGTATTTTAAAACTTGCTTTTAAAATTACGAGTAGGTACTTAAATCTCGCGACAAGCTTTTAAAACATATAAATTGTGTCAAATATGTTGAATTTGAAATGTTATAAGTTGACAGTAAAGTTATAGTGTAAAAGTTTATTTTTTTCTTTTTAGCGCATTTAAATAAAAGCTTGTTTTTAAAGATTTTTTTACCTTAATTTATTTTACAATACAGGACAGCTGCCGACGTTGGGCCGATAATAAAGAGCTTACAAGTTCAAAAAGATTTACAATATGTTATTATCGACATACTAAATCATATAGCTAGAAAGTCTGACGTCACCTGCGCAGCAATCATCACAGATCCCGTGTACCTTAATGTTTTTGAAGGAGGTCTCTTTAGGAAAACCTTTTTAATGCCTTTTGTTACGGTAATTAATGAAAAACATCTTCTTTTCTAAGTAACGGTTTTTAGAATTTTCTATTACATCTTGCAGTTGCTCCCATACCAAATATCATAACTATAAGTCTATAAGATTCTATGTATCGAAATAGATACTGTTTCTTATTCCATATAAACTGAAATAAACATGATTAATTCCTTAAAAACATACTAATGTAACGTTTATTTGATTTTATGACGTTTATTTCACGCTATTTTAAGATCGTGGTAGAAGAAAGAGAAGATTTGCTGTCCCCAAATTTCTACACATTAGAATCGATACGGCAAGCCAAGAAAGACAGTTGCAATGTTTACTTGATCATTTTAGCTAATGGCATACAAGCTACGCGACTTCTTACATTTGGTGATAGGTAAGTATTTGTCATTAATTAAGTAATGAGACATGAAGAGAAAAAGGGCCGTTGGGATCGGATTTCTGGTCGTGTTTATGTAATAATGTGACTGAGCGCCTCTCAAGAAACGAGTCTACAAATCACGCAAATATCGACGCCCTTTAGACACGTTAAGCTATGAAGAGATGTCTACTTATCATCGTAGCTCGCCCAATCACTTCATAGAATAATAAACTATTAAGTATTATTTCAGATACCGTCTCCTAGATACCAGAGCCAAGTATATAATGCTTCACGACTTACGACTATTCCACAGCGACTTTCATTACATCTGGAAACGTATAGTCAACGTCGTTTTCATCAACCACCATAAGAAAGTCGTCGGAAAACTTCGAAGCAAGGCCTGGTTCGATCTGTCTACGGTTCCTTTCCCAAATCAAATTAAGGAAGTTTTCGTTGCTCAAAGAGTAGACATTTGGAGACACGGTGGGTTTCATTATGGGAGGCAGTTGTTTGCAGACAAGACCAGTAATTTGAATGGTGAGGTGGTAAATGTTGTTTATTTAGAACATGCACCTTCTGTGATGGTCATAAAGGGAAACTATACAAATAAAATCAGTGGTGTTGAAGTTGAAGTAAGTTGTTTATTGATTATTTACTAACCTAAACCTTACGTTATTTTTCCTATAAGAGAAGTTAAACACAGCTTTTGATCAGTCGCAATCATCTACAACACAATAATATCAACATCATAAACTTTCACAGATTCTAAACACTCTCTCCCAAAAAATGAATTTCAAACCGAAGCTTTATCAATCGATCAATGCTGAAGCTGCTAAATGGGGAGAAAAACAGGCGAACGGCTCATTCTCAGGTCTTCTCGGAGAGATGGTCAATGGTAAAGCTGACGTCGCTTTGGGAAACTTACAGTATACCCCGTACCATTTAGACCTGATGGATTTAAGTATTCCCTATACATCGCAATGCTGGACATTTCTTACGCCTGAAGCTTTAACAGATAACTCTTGGAAAACGCTTATTTTGCCGTTTAAGTAAGCGTACTTATAGCATTACAAATTTATTAATGTATATTAGAAATTAATAGTTCAATGTATTCAAATAGCTTTGTAATTTTTTTGTAGACCGTACATGTGGCTTGCTGTGCTCCTCGTGCTTTTAGTGACCGGGTCAATATTTTATGGACTAGCATATTACTATATGAATTTGCTAACATATAGAAAACAACTGAAACACACAGCCAAAAAGGCAAAAGGGCCTGGTAAATAGTACTTTAGATTTTTGAGTACTTAGTGAGTATTAAAGGCGTAGTAGTAGATAGTCTTAAAAACGAACAGCAGTTAGGTACAGTATCGAAAAGGTTATCAACCTAATCTATGCTGCAGGTACGATCCTAAATGCAAATTCACTCGCTAAAAACAGGTTACCAACTATGCTATAATAACACATCTAATATTTGCAGATGCAAAACCTGTCGGCTTGTATTTGTTCGACGAAATAACAAACAGCATTCTTTATACATATGGAATGTTGTTGGTAGTATCACTGCCTAAGCTACCAACGGGATGGTCTATTCGTCTACTAACCGGATGGTACTGGCTGTATTGTATTCTTCTAGTAGTTTCTTACAGAGCAAGCATGACTGCGATCCTAGCCAATCCAGCTCCAAGAGTTACAATCGACAATTTAAAGGAGCTAGTTGATAGTAAACTTACGTGTGGAGGTTGGGGCTTAGAAACAAAATATTTTTTCCAACAGTCACTTGACGAACAAGGTCAGAAAATCTCTGAGAAATTTGAAAGTGTCAATGACCCTCAACAAGCAACCGAGCAGGTAGCCAAAGGCAATTTCGCTTATTACGATAGTGCCAATTTTCTCAAATACCTAAGCGTTAAGCGGAAAATTAGCATAAATATAGACAGCAATTCAACTATGAACGCAACTGAGCCTGTTAACAAAACTGGTATGGAAAGGAATCTACATATAATGTCAGATTGTGTTGTCAATGCGCCTATTTCTATCGGCTTCCATAAAAACTCCCCTTTGAAATCGCTAGCTGATGTCTATCTACGTCGAATTGTCGAAGTCGGACTCGTAGAGAAATGGCTGAATGATGCTATGTATAAAATACGGCTATTAGACACTAGTGAGGAAGAAATAAAGGCTTTGATTAATTTAAAAAAGCTATACTGTGCTTTTATAGCATTAGCTATTGGTTATATGTTTAGTTTTATATGTCTTCTTGGGGAATTTATACATTGGCACTTAATTGTCAAAAGAGATCCTCAGTTTGATAAATATTATATAGACAGATACTATGCGAACAAGAATAAAAAACAATGATAAATTGTCCCCATTTTATTCAAAATTCTGTTACATGATTGTTAAAAATAAATATTCAGTCAGTCATTGTTAAGTCTTTTTACCAAATATAATAGAGGCAATAGAAAACATTAAAAAAGTATTTATTACAAGAAAATATTTCTAGAATAAACTATGTACTCAATTGTGAATGTGTATCAATTATTTCTCTATTCAATATTTATAGTATTTTTTATATGAATTACATTTCACAAATTTCATAAAAAACAAACATTATTATCTTCAACACATAATTAATCAATCTATTATTAAGTTTAGCTAAAAGTCTTAAAAATACAATTATCCTAAGTTCTTTTTGTCTTGTATTTCAATCACATATTTGTGACTTTAAATCTAAATAAGTATTATGCAGCTGGTTTTTGTTCAGGATTAAAAATAGGAGCCGATACACCTTCTGGAGCATTTTCCACAATCCAAGGGTGTTGAAGTACATTTGACAATGGTAATCTCTGTTCTGGATTAATGACTAGCAATTTGCCCATTAAGTCTTTGGCTTTCTCGGAAACAAAGTCTGGATACTTGATAATTACATATCTTATCTTTCTATATGTTTGATGAGAGTCCTTAGCGTCAAATGGAGGAAGGCCGACTAATAACTCGTAACATAGAACACCAAGACTCCATATATCCACAGCATAGTTGTGTGGCTTACCATCTATCATTTCAGGGGATAAATAATCTAAGGTGCCACACAGTGTCATACGTCTAGAGGATGGTGAGTGCACGGACCAGCCGAAATCTGCAATTTTCAACTCCCCGTTGTGTCCAATTAATAAATTTTCTGGTTTAATATCTCTATGTATTACTTTTTTCGAATGGCAATAAATTAAGGCTTTAGTCAAGTCTCTTACATAAGTTGCAGCTGTTTTGTCATCAAATCGCCCACGCTCTTTCAACAATTTGTACAGAGCTCCGTGCTTCGCATACTCCAATATAAAATAAATACGCTTTTCGTCGTGGAAATAGCCGTACATGCGAAGTATGTTGGGATGGCGTAGACGACATTGTATTTCAACTTCTCGGCGCACCTGATGCTCAATCTCGGAATCGTGAATTTGACTTTTGAATAGAACCTTTAAAGCTACAACATAGTGCGATTCTTTTTCTCTCGCTAGATATACATTGCCAAATTTACCTTTACCGAGCGGTCGGCCTAAATCGAAATCGGTGATTGACCACTGTTTCTTCTTTTCTTCTTTCTTTGCCTCAGGCTTTCCAATGTCTCCTACGACTCCGATTTTGTTGTTATTGGCTAGGGGCCGACTCGCTGGCAATGTCGGTACTTTGAAACCATCTGATTGTGCTTGCAACTTTGGAGTACTTGTAGAGGCCACCAGACGACCACCGATCGGAGGCCTATTCTCTTTACAGTCACTTTTTTGAATATTCATTATGTTTATGTAACAAACAAAAAAGACGCAACGCGCAATCAGGTTTAAATCTTACACATTAAAATCACCACGGCATTTAATGTTTTCTATCTCTCAACTCGCGGATTATCAAAATTCAAAACTTTAAAGTAATGGCAATTTCAACGTATTTTAATGTTAGTCTATGGCTATGTATTGCCATTTACCACATACATTATTTTATCATAAGTTTTCCTTCCTGTCACCTTAAATCTTATTAACAAATGGAATAAACTTATACAAACACATTACCTTTTAGTAAAACAATTTCAAACAGCGATTACATAAAATTCATTAAGGAACATAATATAAAAATAATTTTAATCTAATTTATATCGGTATTGTCAGAATAACGACGATTTTTTTCTTATATAATATTCGCCTTATTTATAAAAAAGTAACAAAATTATTCTATTGATAAAATATTACTTTTGTCCTTTAGCTATTCCATAGATATTGCAGTTTGCACTATTTAGTCTGTGGAGTGTACTGTCAACGTCAATTGTTAACAACTACAGCTGTTTCGTAGTCGCTGTCGTTCACTTTGGTTGTTACTTTAAAAATTGTTGATTTATTTGCAATAAAACAGTTACAGCACGCTTTATTCGTATCTGTATATGAGAAGTTACGTTAAATGTTTAATAACGAAAAAGTAAATACAAAACAAATGGAATAACCTCGTATTCTATTATCTGAAAACTAAAATTTACGTAAGTTTGCAATACAACCTCAATGCATGAATTTGCAATGTATTATATTTAAGAATAGATATGAAACTTAGATAATAATACCAAAAATTACAAATAATATGTACCTTGGACAATATGCAGTTACTATTTTAAATAGGCAAAAAACTTTGTTATTATAATAAATAATAAACTGTAGGTTTCTAGTCACAATGTCTGATGAAGCTGAGCAGCAATCAGAGGAAGTAGAAGTTCTTAAGTCCATCTACGAGGGAGACGAAAACTTCAAGCAATTAAATGATAAGACTTATCAGTATAAGGTTGGTGTCATTGTACTTGTCTGCCATAAGAAAGGTATACCCAAGTAAATAAACAATTTAAAACAATTAGAATATACATAGTAGTTACTTGCATATTAAAATTATTAATGTAGTTTAATTTTTATTATTCAATATATGTATTATTTATTTTATTAGTTATTATGAAATATAAAGACAAAAAAAGTTTTTAAATTAATTAAAATAACCTTAAAGACAACTAAAATTTTTATGTTTTTGGGTATTTGTGTAGTGAAAATTATGATATTTAACCCTATTTTTCAGTACAAGGATGGAGAAAAGTCATTTATAGTGGAGATATCTTGGGGCCCCACTTATCCCACTGAGAAACCTAATTTTAATCTAGATATATTTTATAATCAACACTTGTGAGTATGATATTATTTTTAATATTGGATAGTCAGACTGTCAAATGTATTTGTTTTATTTGCGGCTAGTAACTTCACTAGTAACCAGTTTTACCCATTTATGCATGCATTATATGCAAAAACCTTCTTTTTGAATCACTTGATTCTTCTTCTCTGTAGAAACTGCGTTCCGAACCGGTGGTAAATGTTTTGTAATACCATGACGATTCAATAGTATTACTAAATGTAGCCTAATTGAATAAAGATACTTTTGACTTTGACTTTGATTTAAAAATAAACACAAATGTGTTGTGAATATTTAATTATTTAAGCAAATATGTGGACTCATTTACTAAATGTCAGTGTGTGGGAACAAGTATGTATGTTACTCTTTCATGCAAAAATTACTGGATTTATTTGCTTCAAGTTTTCATAGAGGTAGATTAGATGATAGATTAAAGCATAGATTTTTTATCCCGGTTTTGACGAGAAAACGAAACCTATGCAAATGTATTTTTATTTTGTAAAATCAAATATATTTAGCATGCCCACGGTTGACGAGGAGTTTTACAGATTCAGAACGACTTACAAGGAAAGATTGGAAAGGCATCCTAATCCCCTTTCGAAGGCTTTATTACAACAGAGAGCATGGTGGTTGAAGCGAACTGGCGTTGTGCTACGATAAATGTTATCAGGGCGCTGGCACTGATCTCCGTAAAGTCCTCCTTTCGCACCATCAATCTGTTCATGGTTACTTAAGACCGATTGAAGATTTAACCAAAAAAAAAATTAGCACATAATTAAAATATTGTTCATATCATACAAAGTACTTATAAATCTTGTTTTTAATTCCAGACTTCCTGCAGTGAAGGATAATATTCTAAATCTGCTAAATGCGGAAGCTGACCAATGGATAGGTTGTGCAATGACTTACACACTGTTCGAGTACCTCAAAGAGAAGGTTCCGGAGATATTAGCTGAGCAGACTGACGAAGTTATAGTGGCTAGAGTTGAAAAGATAGCTATCAACGATTCTGATCAGGTAATAAATATTTAATATTACTCTAATCTTTAATTAGGAGAACAAATAAAGAAAAATATAAGTGCCTAAAAAAGGTTTAAAATATTTAATTCTAAAATTTCTATACTATTTATCAACTGTATTAATGCATGTATGTATATTTTTATATGAATAAAAATATATTGGTAAATTCTTTATGGAAGTTACTGTCATAAAAAAACGTAAAGTGCCTTATACTGATATTATAAGTGTGTAGCTACTCATCAAGTTTTTTTTTTTTTTTTTTTTTATACTATGAAGGGGGGAGACGAGCTGGACGCACTCCTGATGGTAAGAGTAACGCCAGCCCATAGCCAATGCAGTGCTACCCGGAACTTTGCTATAAAGCCCAACTCCGGGCAGGGGTGCACTACACCGACGCTCCCCACTTTGAGTCGTCAGATGTTAAGACTCATTAGCCCAGTAATTTCGCTGGCTACAGTGCCCTTCAGACCGGAGCACAGTGATATTATCACATCACTGTTCAGGCGGCAGAATGTCTGGCACTGTGGGGGTACCCACCCAGTCGGTCTCCTGCGAAAGAGACCTACCCCCGGTCATTATAGTATATAAGTAAAAATTACTTGTTTCTCCAACTGTTGTACGGCTTAGTACTTAGACTTAAAAAATACGTATACATATACTACTAGTTGTCCCGTGCCCCCTTTGTTGGAGATAACGTTAACAATCCTTTTTTTATATAGCCTATGACACTCATCAACAATTTGGCTTTCTATTGGTGAAAGATTCTTTAAAATTGGTCCAGTAGATATCAAGATTACAACTAAACAAACACACAAACTTTACTTCTTAACAATATTAGTTAGATAAAAAGTTATGGATGCCTGTTTTACTTAACCTTTTTTGTTCAATTGTTTTTACAGTCTGAAACCAAGAAACCGGAGAAGAAAGAGCAGCTAAGCAAAGCGCAGAAACGAAGAGCGTGGGACAGAGCGGAAATGGGACGTGGGGGCGAGAAGCCCCGAGGTTGGGACTGGGTCGATATCGTCAAGCATCTGTCCCAAGCGCCCCACGTGCCCCACGTGGCCCAGTCATGACAGGCAGGGGTAGACTACTAAAGATAGTATTGGGATGGTTCGTTGGATAACATTTTACAAGTATTACTATTTGGAGGTTATCAAGTACTAAGTAGTACCTGTTTGAAAATGAAAATGAAAATAATTTATTCACTAAATCACATTGTGATATTTATGAACGTCAAAAATAAAAATATAGACCAATACAGACATGTCGTTGCAGCCACACAATCTGCTTTGTCCAAAGCATTACGTTATTGCACAAAAATATAAAATAATTTTGCCGTCTGTCTGTTTCAATCTATAAACGCCTGTTTCCAAAGGGTAAGGTGTATGAGAAGAATACACGCAAAGAAACTCATACACTACTTTTTTTAAAAAATAATTTGTAACAAATTGATAAAATATGAGCAACTTGACAGATTTGCCAGCCTTTGAGTCCAAGTCAAATCTTTATAAAATTGGGATGTGTATGAATTGAATCTTTATGGTAAGGTGATTCTAAATAATGTGGCGACTTCTTTTACTAAGTCAATCGATTTCATTAAATCTAAGAAATAAAAAATATTTTTGTGTTGGAGAGTCCATTTATCTATAGTGTTTGGGCTATATAATATATCGGTGAGCATCCATAAGGAACTGACGAGAATTAATTATCGGTGTACGATGTACACCGATAGTTAATTCTCTGCTGAAAATACTTTATTTTAACAACTTCTTAATAGCTATTATTATATCAGAAATTGACCGACGATATCACAAGAAATAGCTAGTGGTTAGATAAATTGTAAAATGTTATTTGATGAACTTTGTAAGTATGTATCGAGCGAGATGTAGAAAATTTTGCTATTTTTATATGTTCTCAACTATGTGAAAATCCTCAGTAATAATCATACCGATGCATAGACATAATGTTTTGAGCAAAATTCTAGGTTTTTTTTCAATAAATACAGTTCATATAAAGTAAGAGCAATTATTATTCTTGCGTAAAAAAGTTTTAATTGTTAAAGTAATAACAAATTTAATGTTTATGTTCACAGAATTTTTATATGCTTATGAAATATGTAATATTATATGTTATTTTTTAAGAAAATAAATAATTTCAACTAGGTCCCCGTCAAATTTCACAAATTTAAACAATAATGTAGTATTTAATTTCTTCATATAGTAAAACTTTTAAATGACCATTTTACTAAACTATATAAGCTATTCCCATATAGCTATATATGCAAATATAAGCAGCATAATTTTTAATTTTAACAGTCTATTATAATAACGTGTTATATACAAGATATGGTTGCAATTTGTAAAAAGTTCCTCATATAATAATCCTAGTATACTGATATAATGAAAACTTTGGATCTTCAAAATGATGTTCTGTTTTTAATAGTATTATAAATTAAAGCGTCTGAAACTGTTTATAATATATTTATGAGCACAGTTAAAATTTGTTTTATTGGACAAAGCATGGAGTATGCTTCCGAAGTATTTCTTTCATTTGTAGGTTTACTATTATTTTTAAGTAATAAAAATTTTGAAGTAACATTCTCTATAACTCTTCAACTAAGACAGATAAGTATGTAAGCCACCCTTTTTTATAAAAAAAATCCCTTTTAAGTGTAACTATTAGCATTCTGTCGCCGTAATGAATGTGTAGCGTAGCGCTATTAATGCGCTGAGTTCTGAATCGCGCTTATGATATTCGTTCCAGACAGCTTATGTACAACTAATTCAGATTTGAGATCGAATCATAGATCGGTCTGACGGCCGGCCAGTCAGTTGACTGGTGGAGGATCCTCCCTCTACGAATACACATAATATAGGTACATAATACAAAATTTTATTTCGAACTCCCTATAACTATAACAGATTGGGGAAAAATCGGAGAAGACGAAACTAAAATATATAACTTTGGAACCCTAAGAAGCAAGGTGAAAAACATTAAAATATTTGCAAGGTGCAAAATCCTTAAAACTTATCTATATAAAAAAATAATCTAAGTATTTGCTACATGTGTTATCGATATGACACGCAAAATATTATTTTTATCTCGCACATCACTAATTAAAATTTTTTTTTAAGATCGGTAAAGTAAGATAAAATATAATAATTCATATAATAAGTATGATAATATCATAAATGAACCAAGTACGTAATGTAATCCGACGCTATCAATTTTTGTGAAACTGGAAATTCCTATCGGGTCGGCATATGCTCTCGTACTGTATGTTTAAAAACTAATCAGGCTTCAACTTTGATTAAAATAAAAAATTGGATTCAACTCTTAAAAAGTATAATTACAAATCAATACAACATTAAAAAGATTACATTAGACGTTAACCCTTCACAAGAAAACCGTTGTCAATAACATAGTCTGAACCGGTAACTCCCACAGCTTTATCGCTCGCTAAAAAGAGTATAACGTGAGCAATTTCAATTGGATCCGACACTCTTTGAAGTGGTGTCGTCGCAGACATATCTTCAAACTTCACGTGAGTTACGCCAGCGTTGACCAAAAAATCGGTTAAAACGGGACCAGGACTCACTGAATTCACTCTTACACCTTTAGTAGCTAGCTCAGACGCCGCGCATTTGCTGAAATGATCCATTGCTGCTTTGGACACGTAATAGGAAATCATAGAAGCATGGTCAGGAATTGTCTTCCCACTTATACTCGAAATGTTAACTATATTTCCTTTAGACTTCACAAGATGTGGTGCCGCTAATGTTGTGACGTTTATATGGGCGCGAACGTTGACGTCCATAGTTTTGTCGTAAGCGCTCAAGACATTGCCTTCCAAAATGCTACCGAACGCTGTGAGACCGGCGTTGTTAACTAACACATCTAGTTTCTCAAATTTCTCAATCACTTCATTAATAACACGCTTCGCATCTTCGTCTTTACTTATGTCTGCGTTAATAATTAGAGGTTTTGGTCCAACTTTTTCACATTCTTCAGCTACTGATTGTAGTTTGTCGGCTTTTCTGCCTACTATAGCCACGCTTGCACCATTCTTGGCAAATTCAATAGCAGCGGCAGCTCCAATTCCAGAACTAGCACCAGTTATAAGTACAATCTTATTTAAAAAGCTCATTTTGTATAAAAAAAATTAAAGGCGACAGTTACAGTCGGTAGCCTAAATATATCTGATATCAAATATAATTCGCTTCTAATGTTTATCATTGATATGAGTTCAAAATGTTTAAAGAAAGTTTAGATAACAGCACCGATTAATCTTTCTTAGATACTATCGAGTCAAAATCTTTAAACATATTTCGACGATTTCATGGAAATGTTTAATATAACGTACAAAAAATCATTGTAAAAAAACTTAATATCATAGATAAAATTAAAACAGACAACTGCAATTCGTATTCGCCCACAAAGGGTTTTCTTTCCAAGATTATTATAACAATGTAAGATTTTTTTCCTGTCTTATGTCATACCAAAGTACCAAGCGAACTGCGAAAGTGCCCTACCCTGTAAGCTTCACTTGGCAATGTCGGTATGTTTATGAAAGCTGAATAAAATAACATTTCCTCCTTTTACGAGAGCTAATAGAATCGATTTTTAACGAATAGCTCATGTTTATTATTCAAACGCTATTATAATCGTTTTAAGAATACATGTTTGAAATACCCAGTACCTAATCTACATTTATTTGGAAAAACAGTTACTTGGTATTTCGTAACAATATTATATGCTAACACTGTTGTTATAGAAATGACGAATTCGATATCGGTCGTTAAGAACCGTAAAAACCCGTCTGTAAATTTGTTCATTATTTTCCTGTGGCACGCACACTAAGCCGGCCAGCTCGCACTCCGCACTCCGCAGCCGTGGCCCGTGAGCCGTCACTTTTAGTTCGTAAGCGACTGTCTAACAGAGAGGTTCTATTTTTTGCGCATTTGCAAAATGAGTTTTAAAAACAAAGTTGTTATTGTAACTGGTGCCAGTTCAGGAATCGGCGCGGCCACAGCTCTGCAGTTTGCAAAAGAAGGAGCCGCTGTCGTGATGGTAGCTAGGAATCAAGAAAAACTCAATAATGTCAAGAAAAAATGTGACGACGACGCCTGGCCCCCGTTTGTTATTAACGCCGATCTGTCCAACGAAGAAGAAGCCAGGAGAGTTATTGACACTACAATAGATGAATTTGGAAAATTAGATGTACTAGTGAATAATGCCGGAATATTGCGGTGTGGGTCGTTGGTCGATGGGAGTATATTAAACACATATGATGAAATCATGAATATAAACCTACGGGCAGCTGTCAACCTAACCTCATTTGCCACTTCGCACCTTATGGAAAGTCAGGGAAATATAGTAAATGTGTCTTCAATAGGTGCCGAGAGAGTGATATGTTCGAATTATAATGCTTATTGTATGTCAAAAGCTGCTTTAAGTCATTTCACAAGGGCCACAGCGATGGAGTTAAGTCCCAGAGGAGTCAGGGTGAACACAGTATGTCCAGGTATCGTAAGAACTGATTTGTTGGTGAATGCAGGCTTTGAAATGGTCGAAGATAACTTTGAATTCAAAACAGTGACTAATAAATGGACGGAACCGGAGGAAGTGGCTAGAGTGATCCTGTATTTGGCCAGTGATAAGGCAAAAAGCGTAACGGGGTCCAATTTTGTGATTGATAACGGCAATCTGTTAATATGATGTTATAGTCAATAAATTACTGGATATTAATAATTGTCACACGGCATGATTAAATGTTGACCGGTAAGAAAACGTGGTGCAACGATGGTGAATCATGCACGTCATAAATATTACGTCATAATATGAGTTAATACTCAGCTTTTAAGACAGTATTATTTGTGCAAAATATTTATGATGGCTGACGAATTTAGATATTTCTCTAAAAGAAATACTCGTATAACGAAAATGTGTTTTATATTAAAATATATTTATAAAGGTCTTTTTACCACGCTTTATATTAGCTTGGGTTGTTTTATTTTTACCTTTACATCGTCATCAATGCTGTTAGTTGTAACAATGAAAAAACGATTTACGTAAATTAAGATTGTAATAAAGAATAAAAAAACTATTAGAATCTTTGTAAATTAAACACCATATAAATAAGATATTTTTGCTTTAATTGTAATTATTTAAAGCGAACATTTATTTAGAACATACCTACGTCGACTAACGGCCTGTTGTTCTTTATAGCTATACCCATCGGGTAAATTTGGTAGTAAATATTAGATACCTTTTTTATTTTACAAAAAAAAACCAAAATTATGATTTAAAAATATTTGATTATTGGTATCCTGCTATGAGTCAATCTAATTGATAAATGATATGATATGATATCGATTGTCTATTTTTTAATGCGATTGTAATCCCTACTCAAAAATATATATAACGTAATTTATAGAAACGGTCATATATTACTATAACAAAGCACTGCTAATAAAACTCCAGGTTTATGCAGTGCATATAAACAATTCTTAATGATAAGAAGTCCACTGTAATTGACATTAAAAGCAAAGTTTATCTCTACCATGCTTATAAATACAGGTGACTGGGCATTGTCGATGTTATATCCAAATACAAGTTATCGTTAGCAAGGCGCTATGAGTTTCGTAAACAAAGTGGTCTTAATAATCGGTGGCAGTTCCGGCACCGGAGCGTCTACAGCCGTCGAATTTTGCAAGGAAGGTGCCACCGTTTCTATCGTTGGTAGAAATGAGATGAAACTTCAAAATGTAGCTGATACTTGCAAGAAATACGGTAAAGAACCGCTTATAATAATAGCAGATATATCCAAGGATGACGAAGCCGCTAAAGCAGTGCGTCAAACTGAAGAGGCTTTTGGTAAAATTAATGTTCTAGTTAACAACGCTGGTATCTTACGATTCGGGAGCATTCTTGACGGGAATTTGATGAAATCATACGACGAGGTCATTAGCACTAATCTGCGTGGTATCATGAATGTGACGTGTTTCGCTGCACCGCATATTATAAAATCGAAAGGTAACATCGTTATGGTATCGAGTATAGCTGGTACTGAATCTCCAAAAGTGCCTGCTATTACAGCTTATGCTACTTCTAAAGCTGCTCTGAATCAGTTCGCTAAAGCTGCAGCTGTTGAACTAGCTCCTCATGGAGTCAGAGTCAACGTCATAAGTCCGGGACCAGTTTACACGGATATTATGGAAAGTGCTGGCGGTTCTATGGATATATTGCGTAGTCTTGCTGCTACCGCGAAAACAGCGCTGCAGAGAATATCAAACCCCGAAGAAATAGCTGAAATGATTCTATACATATCCAGTGACAAGTGTGTAGGAGTGACCGGGTCCAATTTTGTTTGCGATAATGGAGTTTCGCTTATCTCGTAATAATAATAATAATAATGAATAATAATTAAGCTGTATTAAAGATAATGTCGTTGGTAATTGTGTTTTTATTCTTTCTATGAACTCATAAGATCGAATTAATGATTAATCATCTATTATTATTACTGTAGATAAATAGCATATTGATAAAAATTACCATATCATTAATTAGGAATGTTCGAAAATGATAAATTATATTTTAAATTTATAACTACACATTCTGATTCCTTATTAAATTGCCTGTGTGCGCAATGCAGGCGCAAATTATTACTAATATTATAAATATAAATTTTTGTTAAGATATCTATCTAGTGCGAAATATCTCAAACAATTGGAAATATTTTATGTTTTACCCTTATTGAATGTTGAAAGACTTATTCTAGATAGCGTTCTTATAGTGGGAAAATGGAAAGAAAGAAGGGAACTGTTTAGGCGATGGGCGATGGGCCGTCGGTAGCACGATTTGAGTTTCTGGTAGGTAATTTTTTCTTCAAGTCCATTTTCTTGCTTTTCTTGGCGACTTCTCCAGAAAATATTTTCTCTTACCAATGAATATAAATATATATTCTTAGTCACAATGTGACTGAAATCTGCACAACTTCAACAAATTTAGTCTGAACTAATAAAACCTTTTTCATGAAACTTCATATCGTTGATATTTGGAAAATACTAATACCACAGTCATTCAACTGACAAGCGTATTTTGAGCTTTTGACACTTACCTTTTTAATATGGATTTGTTTTAAGCTTGCTTACTGGTAAGTAGATGTTTCTTAATATAATAAAAACTTCAAACAAGTTCTTTCATCAAATACATATCCTTTCCAGAATGATTTACACAAAACAAGAATGGTATACACCAGCCGAGGTGGCTATTCACAATATAGTGTCGGATTGTTGGGTTTCCCTAAATGGAAAGGTCTATGACCTGACTCCATGGCTTCAACAACAAATAAAACTCTGCAAATGTCCAAAAACATGTTCCTGTGCTGTTAAGAACTGGTATTGTATGGAACAATGTGTGGAATATTGTCCTTGCTTCAAACGGGGATTTCTCTATTGTGATGCTAAAAGGGTAACTAATTAACATTAAACCTTTAGTTTCCCCATAAATACTTACACACCTGCACAGGAATTGTAGTCACATGTGTAGTTTAAGAACTTTGCTTTAAAATTATGTGCAGGCGTTTTTCATTATCTTTAAATTATTTATTTCACTGTCCTATTTCTCTTGAGGACTTTTAAAGCTTCAAAATGCAATAATTACCATCCCCGATTTAATGTAATATGTAAAATTGTGCACTATTTAAAAAAAATAACCAAATAAAGTATTTCTAGCTGGCTATGACGATTTTAGCCTACGCTGGAAAGGATATTAGCCACTGGTTCAATGGTCAAGACTGGATCCATTATACCCACCCTACTGTTGGTTCTACCACACCTTTGCACCAGCACGGGCCGGGGCACCGACAGCCGGTGGTACCATCGACTAGGTGGAGGCCTCAGTGCAGCTGCAACCCCTGGTGGGCTGACGAGTGCAGCGTAGTAGGGAAGGTCACCGCGAAGACCAGGCCTATTAGAATAACTAATACTGTTACTGGTAACTATAGCTATATAAAGACCAAGAGTTTCGGCCATCATTGCATAGGAGAAGACCACACCTACTGCTATTTTACTGATTCTCTGTAAATGGTTTATATAGTTTTAACTTAAGGTATTCCCAAGGATGGGTTGAGTAATATTTGCCTCGATAAATTTGGTTGCAATACTATTGAGTTTAGATCGATGCAAAGTGTTGTTAACACAAAAGACCTGAATAGAAGTGGCTTCAGCAGACCTTTATATACGAGTGGTAATTTCGTAATAAATTATAGTTTAAAAAAACTAAAAAACCACGCTTTTATAGCTAATCGAACTAAAAAGTAGAAAATTTGATATTGGGAAACTGTTATTAAATTATTGCATTGTCATCGGCCCTTAATACGTGTGCAAAGTTTCAAATTAATCGAACGTCTGGAAATCGGTCAAATTTATGCTCAAAGATTCCATTACATAGATACAACCCAAGCTAATATAAAGCGTGGTAATAAAAAGTAAAATTAATCAACAAAATTAAGTCTTATATAAAAAGTATATAGTACTTATTTGATATTAAACGAAGTCCAAATGCTTAGGTTCGTCAGTGACACTAGAAGTGTGTTCCGAAGAAACAATCTATCAGATCATGATGCGGTACCTCCCACACAACTCCCACATGCTCTCCTACACCTGGCGATACTTGAACAAACCTATAAACTACGAGAAGACATTGGAACAGAACGGAATCCCCGATGAGAGAGAGATTTTCAACGATGTAGCGTTGCCCGAAAATCTGCATGTACCCGATCTATTGCTGTACTTTAACGATGATCTGACGGAAGGTTCGTATTGAAATCTTTCTTCTATATGTTTACTACAAGTAATAAGGAGTTTACCTACTCTTAAATTTCCCAAATTTGCATGGTTTTTGTTATAAAAAGGCACATTACCATTGCCTTTTTAAAAGTGACACATTTATTCCTAGACCTATTATTTTTAATTCCAAGGTTTTTAAAATGATAAACTCAAACATCTAAAATTATATGAATTATCTACCATTCGATAGCTATACTGCTTGCCCTGTATGGTCTTATGTTGGAGAAAATATAATAATGATAATCTATTGATTTCCAAGGTGTGCTACAAAAAAGTTTTGCCCAGGCTCCGAAGATAGTTAACTCTGTTTTCAGGAGCCTGCGATATCCATATTATTAAAAATTAATCAATTTTTTGCAGATCCAGCCAAGGACTGTTACTGCATAGACTTAAATTGCATAACGGGTCAGCCTAACGTCTGTGTCACGGACTAATTTGAACGACATTTATAAATGCCCCAATAATTGGTAACCTTTGTATAACCGTTGAATTTTCTTATTAAAGAGTTACTATTTTTTCGTCTTTCATTCTATGTATAGATTGATAATTACTTGCAATTAATATCATTAGAAATATCGAAATAGTTCTGGAAATATAATGGGGTGTGTCGTAAAAACAGTTGGAATACTTATTGGTTTTAGTTGAAATTAGGCATTCATATTCCCAGTATGCCATAAGAAGAAAAATTAAAACCTGCGCAGCAAGCGCGTCACCTGATGTGAAGTGAACAGCACCGCCCTTGAGTACTCTCGTTGTCACGAGTGTGTTGCCGGCCTTAAAATATTGGGTTGGTATATCTCGATTATATCGATAAAATAATTCTCAGAATCGTTTTATCTACGAGGTACTGATTATATCATACTCTTTGATGGATTCAAAGATGAACTCCAATTAACTATTAAATATTTTTTATACATAAATTAAGTATCTTTGAAGTAGATAAATATCTACAATGAACCTTTCCATAAATATATTTATTAACCGATCTAAAAACCCAACTAACTTTACCGCGTCGAAAAGGTTACGGTAGTTGAACAGTTCAAACTGCAATTATTTTTTTCTATAACATTCCTAGAAGGTATTATTTTTCTTGGCGTGTGCCCGGTCAGTGATTCGTTTGTCTATTGTATGTAATTAAATCATATTGTATAATGGTAATGTTTGCAATCACGCTAACATGTGCGCGAGGGTAAAAAGTATGAACTTTGATAACCGGTCATATATTTTTTACTTATTCTATTGATTGGAATAAAAATAGGAAACGAAAACAAACAATATTAATTGTTCCTTTTGCTTATTTTGTTGCTAACCACAGTTCGTTATTTTTTATAATGTCAGAAATTGGTTCTATTAGTATCTGTAGTGTTTAAAAATTTGTTAATTAGTTGTAGTTGTTCCACCCTCCAGTTGTTTAGTATAGAGACGACGGTATCCCGTTGTTGAACTTTATTTCAAAAAAGGATATGCATAGTTATTTTCCTTAGAAAATATAGACAATTTTAACAAGATAATGTTATTAGATATAGATTAAGATGATTTTTTATTCTAAAAGTTTACTATTTTTAATAATTGTCATATAACTAATATATTTATAGACATATTTAAAATAAAAATACAGATAATTTACAACACTTTTTATCATCCCATAGAGTTCATAGAACTCTATGCAAATAAACTTGCCCTCTATAAATCATGATCACTTAAACAGAATAAAAAGTAACAACATATATTGTTCAGAAAAGTGCCATGAACTTGAGTTTTTATCGAAAATCCCTTTGAACACAGGATTTACGCTCAGCAGAGCGCGACAGGCCTGTGTTGCTAGCCTCCTAAAGACATCACCTGCCATTCTAAATATTCATGAGTAGGTATCTTTTTTATTTTTTTAGCCCGGCGGTCGTGTGCTGTTTATAAGATTTAATAATACGTAATAGTGTTAATTGAATAAAAGTGTTTTTGTTAAGTTGTACTTTGTAGATATGGAATGTCATGAGCACTTTTGTATAGAAAATAATTAAAACTGAAAATTATTTGAGGAAAGTCAATTGCGGGACCCACGGATTTTTCACAAACACTGAGACAAATATAAATACTATTGTTATTTTTGAGACTGTAACCGTACCTGTATTAAATTAAAATAATTCTGCCAATTTTAACTTATATTATAATTAAGCAGAACGTTATAAACATAACATACCACACAACTTAAACTTACCCCACGCAGAACTTTATATTCCAACAAAGAACCCGCTTATTTGCGTTACAAGACCACCACGCATGCGCGGATCGGATAATTCACGCTACCCCGAATTACCACATGCAAAGTTCTAGTAAAAATAACATCACAATGAAACGGAACGTAGTACGCGCGGGTGTGACGTAATGTGCGTCTGATCGATGTCAAAAATACGCGGGAAAATCAATTGTCACTGATTGTTTGTTTTTTTTTTGGAACTATAGACTTTGTGTTTATGAATTATTGTGAACCGGGATAGTTGACGGTTTGTAAATTTATACAATAATTTAAAAAAATAATTGAATTAAAATTTAAATATAAATTTTAATTTACCTAAGTGTAAGTTGAATGATCGTAACTCTTATTAAATTATTGAATCGGTTAACTTTTGTCAACCTTTTGGTCTACATAATTATTTTTAACAGTTTAAATAGAAAGTTACATTAAAAACTATCTGCGAATAAAAAATAAAAGCTTTACTGGGTATTACTTTCTGTATAAACGGTGGTGGTTTACAACATAGGGTGTGTCTCAACTTCCAATCAAACAAATGGATTGATCACGAGGTACAGTTCAAATTGATTCTATCCCTCTGGGAGGGAACGAACCTTGTTTACAAAGTGTCTGGGTAGTGTTTATACATTTATAGTGTCAACACGATTTCATTTAGGGGTGTCTCTTCTCCATTTATTAGGGCGAAGATAAAAAAATGGTTCGGTGTTGCCATTACATATTTGTTATAATTTTTGGATAAATCGACAAGCATAGAATAATAACATCTAGAACCGCAATACGAGCACGCAAAGTGAAGCCATTTCAACGTAGACAATTTTGTCTACTTACATATATCGTCGTTTGTATGTTTTTCGTAGATTAACATTTTTTTTCAGCTAATACTATGAGTAGGCTATTATGAATGAATTAGTACGTGTCACGTGAACATTTTTTTATTCCATTTTCGTCTTCTGTCATTCTGAACTATTCCGAATTCTTATCTATCAATTATAGTTATGTTGGTTTGTCAGTGCACGCAGGATAGGCGTTTTTGAGCCGCTGTGACATAGACTACAGTTACCAGTAACTATTGTGTTATCGGCTAGAACAATAGTCGCGTAACGAATGCGATTATCTGGTCGAATATATCCGGTGGAGACGGGTTCAAATTCCCTTGATGGTCGGTCATTTGTATCTTTTTAAGTGATGACTGATTTATCAACATAAATACCAACGTATCCTGTCATATTGTGGCTTCATATTGGTAAAAGATTCTTTATTTAATTGGCTGTTTTGGTTGAATTTGGCCGTAGTCTACAATCCAGATACAACCTTCATATAGCATATACAGGTACTTTTTTTGAAGAAAGGATTATCCGTTTGTTTATCGAGGTTTACTCACTGTTAATAATAAAGTAAGAACTAAAACTTATTAAAGTAAGTTACGTAAGTTTTTATTAGTTTTGACTATTATTTTTAAATTTCAGATTTTTAATCATGGCAACTCTACCCATCTACGTGTCACTGAGCAGGTTTGTTTTTGCTAACGTTACATTTAAAATTATAGTTTTTTGTTGCTGTTGTTTTAGTATTCTTATTCCCAAAAGCAAACAAATATTCGAAATATAAAATAATATGTTGATAATAAATAATATGTTGATTTTTTTTAATCGATTCTTTTCTAATATAAATGATCACCTAGGTTGTAGTATGAATTTGTATCATAATAATCTATGAACATTAGTCAAGTAATTTCTGTCCCCTAAAGTCCCCAAAAGTAGTTAAATCTATGTTCACACGATGCACTGTTTCCATAAATCGCGTCTGTAGCCGACGAAAACTGTAAAATGGGCATAAAACTTTGTAATTACACTAATGATCGTCATGTGTCTCTTGTCTCTTCCGTCGCGGCGTGCACGCGTCGTTAACTTCCCATAAAATTATGTATTGGAGATAGTTTATTGATATGTTAATGTATGTACAAGTAATGTGTATCTCCTTGTGTACGCCATTATTTTTTTTATACTCTTTCTCAAATAGGTATATACTATACATATAGTCAAAGTCAAAAATATCTTTATTTACTGGCTACATAAAGTAACACTTGAATCGCCATAGTATTACAAAACATTTACCACCGGTTCGGAAGGCAGTTTCTACAGAGAAGAACCGGCAAGAAACTCTGATAGTCGCTCTTTTTAAAATAAGAATATACAATTGTAAATATAAACAAAAACCCGTATATAGGTAGGTATAGTTCTTCTAGTTTACTATGTACAGTTTTGTGTTCTTAAGTTTTATATGTACATGCTGTGAAAGATGTTTTATAATATTCGGTAAAATTCTTATTCGGTTAAATTATAAACAGAATGCGTCTGCTACTATTTATACAAGTATTATAAACGCGAAAGTTTAAGTAGGTATAGGTCGCGTCATTTATGTTTAACGCTGGACGAGAATAGCTCCGCATCGGTAGAATCGCGCTTGTAATTGACATATTGGTGCGAGAAAGACAACACGACTGGGACAACCAATCAACGCTCGCGCACCCGATGATCACGCGCCCCGCGCGCCGCGCCGTTACCTCGATACCTTATTTTTGACTTCTGCGCAAGTTTCGTTCAGCGCTAAAGATTCGTGACGAGACCTATACGTTAGTTTCTCTTTACGCAAAAACTACTGCATACGGGGTGTATTATTTATTTATATTATTATCACTTATCAGATATTATTTATATATTTTAACCCCCTTTTGAAATGGGAACGAAAACTTCGCTTGTTAAACCGCAGGGTGCAGCTAATTTTGAATATAATATACTTACTATAATATCATATATTATGTTCATATGTGTGACAGTTGTAAGTCGACCAATAACCATAGTCAAGAAACCAAACACGGAAGGCGACATAACATCACGTTGGCATCGCTAACTGTGAACGATACAAGTGTTTGTTGGAGTCGCCGCAGCTTTCCGCCGCTTCCTGTCCCGCTAAGGAAGTAAAGTGCGACTACGTGCTTATTGCTAGGGCTGCTGCGAGCTATTATTTGCATATAAATATTAATTTTCAAGTTTTAAATTAAAATAAACTTAAATAGAAAATAAACACTCATGTTTATACATGAGATCATCGACATAGCATAATGCTTATTATGTTATATAATATATTTTTGCCGCTACAATGTTTCGTGAAATGATTTAAACGGGATCCAGAAAGCAGTTTTTATTATCTAAAAGCCTGTACGCCTGGGTTTTAAATGTATTTAGCAATTAATAGTAGTAATATTTGCGTAGTTTTTAATTTCCACTTTAATTTGAATTGTAATACGGCACCGTGTTATTATTGACCTACAATAGCATTATAAAAATATTACCTAACGTAAAAGAGATTCTCTTCACTAAATAAATTGCATGGCATTAAGCATGGCATTGTCTGATCATAATTCTTTAAATATCAGATAGTAAACCTAACTTTAAATATAATATTTTATTTTATAAGTTTAGTGTGGCAACCCTATGATAATGTGAGCTTATTATTTATATGTTAAATCAATTCCATTGAAGCTCTATTGCTTACCATTTTTGGACTCAGACGAAATACTTCTCACATACTAATGTTCGATTAATATTCACAAATATTTCGAGACAAACAAACCTATTGCTGTTTGCAAAGCTTTTATCATATTTTCAAAAATAAAATAGACTAAAATAGCAGTAGATTATTATTTGTTGTTCCTATTATAAAAAAAAACCCGCATGAAAATCGGTTCTAATAAAGACAGACAGAAGACAAAAATATGAAAAAAAATCTTCTGTTAAATTTGGTAAACGGGGTACGGTCTCTTCCGCAGAAGATCGAAAGCGTGGGTACCCCGTCAGTGCCAGACATTCAACCGCCTGAACAGTGATGTGAAAATGTCACTGTGCTCCGGTCTGAAGGGCACTGTAGCCAGTGAGATTACTGGGCTAATGCAATTTAGGATCTTATGCCTCAAAGTGGGGAGCGTGGGAGTAGCCCCTGTCCGCGGTATGGCTTTAGAGCAGTTCCGCGTAGGACTGGTTTACATTGGTTATGGGTTGGCGTTTCTCTTACCATCAGGACAGCAGTACAGCTCGACTCACCACTAGGCGGTAGTACACCACACTCATAGTATAAAAACGTTTTTAGTTACCTAAACCTAAATAGCAATACTAAAATATCTTTAATGTTTATGTTTTCATATTCAACAAACATTAATGCAGCAAATAGCTAGAACATTCGCGTGTCTTTCTATAATATGTCTAACGTATTAATTAAATGATTGGCTGTAAAAAGAAAAATGTGTTTTCCTAGTTAGATCCATATCAATCATGGTAATAAAAGTAGAAGTGATGTAGTGTTGAAGTTTGTTAATAATCTTTTAATTTAACTGTGGATATTTTGTTTTGTTCGGTTGTGGTAAATTTTGTAATGACAAAATCTTTATAAAATACCCATGGGCTTTGGAAAATGTTTAGATAGCCTATTATAATTAATATGTCATATCTTATACCTACAAAAAACCCCACTGTTCCTTCTTCCTTATGTCGACGGCATGGACACATTTGTAATGTCTTCGTCAGTCGTTGATATACCCGCTCCTTTATTTAAAAGGTTGTGGTTGGAACTGATTTTATTTAGGTAGACATTTAGGCAGGTTGCTAGCTTTATTAGATGAAATAATTAATCTCACTTTCCTAAGAAAATGTTGTAAAGAAATTTCACTTTAGAAAAAGGTAAGTGTTGAACGGTGATTAGTTATTTTAATACGTAAACGTTGCGTTAAATTAAAATTACATTACCGGAGCGCGAAGTAATTAAAAATTAATTAAAATATTACATAAATATACTTCGTGAAAGCTAACCTCATCTTAGTGAGAGGCGATGAGCCTTGTAATAGATGGTTTATTTTTAGATTTTATTTATAGGTAATATTTTTTCTTCTTTATTAAACACACATTACCTGTATTTTTTATGTGGAGGTGGGTAGCTGAGTATGAAGTTTTCTTTATGTTGACTGGATAGCGGCAATCTCCGCCCACGACAACGGAAGGATTTGTGACTAAAGGGAATAATGCTGTCCTGAAGTGTTCATAAAGAAATCTTTTATTAGGTATAGATCGCGTCACGAATCTTTAGCGTCAAAAATAAGGTATCGAGCTGACGTCATGGCGCGCGGGGCGCGTGACCGTCGGGTGCGCGAGCGTTGATTGGTTGTCCCAGTCGTGTTGTCTTTCTCGCACCAATTCGTCAATTACGAGCCCGATTCTACCAATACGCAGCTATTCTCGTCCAGCGCTAAACATTCGTGACGCGACCTATACCTAAAGAAAGCCACATTATACTTTAGTTTTATATTACAACCGTCTTCAAAAATAGCAGGATTATTTTCATTTCGACTGTAGGTACATATGCCTTTTTATGTTTTATTGTGTATAGATTAAGTAGATATATATGTTTTTAGTCTGAAACATAAAAAGTCTCGTCCCAACTATCTTTTAACGCGAAAAGTCAATACTAATACATAATTTTTAATGTCCTGTGGACTCACTATGCCCCTTGTAGTGTTTACTCCAAGATAAACAAGTCTACAGGGAGTTCTACCGTCCGTCTATCACCGTCACTGCCTATTACATTATCATGTGTAACATTACACGTGTGTCTGTCTGTGTGTAATGCGGTCGCGTTTTATTTAGATTTATTTACGTTTATTGGATAATTCTTTATAGTTTGCTATTTTGTTTAAGGGAAACCTATGTAGAAAGTTGTTTTGGTTTTTATTACGTTCTTAAATGAAGAAACAAGAAATATTATAATATAGATTTTATTCTATGTCTTTAGTGTACCTAAGTTTAATATTTAATTTTGTATTACATAAATGCTCTTTTCGATATTCCTTGCAATTTTCATTTTTAATTAAAAGAGGTTAAATTAAATCACAAGCATTTTTTTCGGCCTCTTAGCTTAGAGGCCTCTTCTGCAATTCCGTCATAGAATACCCGCCGCACCAATTAGTGTTTGACTGACATTCTTCTGTTCATCATACCATCCACACCAAGCGATGGACATGTCCCCACTATAAAACTGTAGCGTGCAGTAGAAGCATGGGCTAAACTGGACTTCACCTATATAAGCTAGCCACTCAGAGCAACACTTTAACTTTATTCATTTTACTAGCTGTGCCCGCGTAGAAAAGTGACTTTGGGTAGCATTTTTGAAAATACCTAACCCGCGCCAACAAACGTTCAGCAAGTGCAGCGTGATTCTTTAAATTGTCATAACTTTTTTATTTATTAACCGATTGATATGAATTAAACACTTAATGTTAAGTGAAGCTTACCGCAATATATCATTGAACCCCATCTAGATAGGATAAGCCGTTTCTGAGATTAGCGTGCAAAGACAAAAATTAAAAAAAAATCAGTGTTTTGGGTTCTATTGCGTTAATAAAGGTCTTCTATAATATTTTTTCTCATATATCTTCCATGTACAGACAGCGACTCTTTACGTTTTTATTATATGTATATTCATTTAAGATACGAGGAACAAAAATCATCACCGAATAATTATGACTTCAGAGAGCATGAAATATTTATTAACAACTATAAGCAGTAACTACTAATGTTTCAACGATTAAGAACAATTTTATTCTCCACATCTGTTCCATGAAAAGCTCGCTTTCACGCACTTACAATTCTTTAATTAACAACAAATCATCACGGAAATGAATTCTGATATTATGCTAAATTGGCAGACGCGACACGCAACTACGTGTGTTTTATCTGTGGATTTTAAAAATATAATTGCGAATCAATGTAAGGTTTTCTACACATTTGTATGAGAGGATACGTTCGTCGATTGTTTTTATATGACGTTATAGTGTTTGTAGATAATTAAGTATATAAAAAATAAATTCCAACGCAATTTGGGCTCTAAATTTAATGTCTGTTATTGGTAGGTTCAGTTGAGTAAGAGCGAAGATTATTAGAACTTGGGTGAAAAAGGAATAAAATATGTTTTTTTAGGGCTTTTAGCTCTAAAGCGATGTCAGCCCCATCATCAAAAAAAATACAATCATTACGAATTATTTATATATGTCGATTAAAAACCTAAATAAAAATTTTGCCTGGCTTGAATCAAACCATTATCACAATAATTGTGAAAATCTAAAAGCGACAATGTACGGACATTGGCACTTTGTTTTTTCATACGTTAAATATTCATAATAATTTGCAACCAATGTAAAAAAAACAAGAATAAGTAAGTAATTTAATTTTAAGTGCTTTAATACTGTTAGATGTACAGTTTACTTTATAAAGCAACTGAAGCTTGACCACTACATTGTAAGCATTCGTCATTGGTCCACACTACACGGGTAACGAGAGACGTTAAATCGAATTTTCCGTTGGCTAGTTCACGCGATCACTTCCATGTGCTACTATGATTTATTGAGTATAGTACGCGTCACGAATCTTTAGCGCTGAACGAAACCTGCGCAGAAGTCAAAAATAAGGTATCGAGGGGAAGGTACGGCGCGCGGGGCGCGTGATCGTCGGGTGCGCGAGCGTTGATTGGTTCCCCAGTCGTGTCGTCTTTCTCGCACCAATACGTCAATTACGAGCGCGATTCTACCGATGCGCAGCTATTCTCGTCCAGCGCTAAACATCCGTGCCGCGACCTATACTACACAGTACACACTAGGAAGTAATTAGGGAGTCATAAATAAGATTGTAATAAAAATACATTTATAATCGTTATAAATTTAAAATTCTTTTCATAAAACTTCTTTCCATTTAATAGACTACTAGAAACTGTAGAAAGTAGGAAAAGAGGTTATTGTTATGTTATAATATACTCTTAAACAGTAAATAATAAAAAATCAAGCCAATATATATTTTTATCTCTTATAAGGGAACCTACTCCTTTTTTGAAGTCGGTTGAAAACAAATATAAATCACCATTTGATTTTCAATTTGCTTAGTGTTTCCTTTATAAACAAATCCACGGCTCTTAAGATCAGATTAATAGGTTCAATCACCCCCACCGTGAAGGTCCGATCCGTAACTTCAGATTAATTTCGACTCATATATATGTTAATTGACATATACGAAATATCGTTATATTGGATTTGACCGTTCGCGCCAAAAGGGGCGCCTACACATCGCCGATAACATACCTTATAAAGCAACTTGCATTGCAAATTATATGTAGCTCTTTGTTCGGGTTTTAATTTATGAGCCGTTTTTTGCACAAAGAGACCGCAGCGTTTACTTGTAAGACGGGTCTATATTTAATAAATATCTAAATTCAATCTTAACTTTAATGAGAGACTTAAAATCCTTGTATACTTTGAATATATTATATTTCTTAATTTTCGCACTTGCTAAGGTTTTAGCATTTTCTGTACCTCTTTTAGAGACAGTTAGAATCAGCCCTGGAGCTATTCATACCCAATTCAAAGTTCCTAACTAAAAATGCTTTCAACTACCATAATGACAGGCCACTAATTTAACAGCTAGTAATAAAATCTAAAACATTAAAGAAAAGTTGGCAATTTTTATTTTTACATTTTAGTTTGATTATTTTGTCCTTCACACATCTATGCATGACTAGGGACCCGCCCCGGCTTATCTCGCATATATTTTGCCTCTATTATACATATAAACCTTCCTCTTAAATCACTAGTTATGAAAAAAAATGCATGAGAATTGGCTGCGTAGATTTAAAGACGACCGCTTGGCTCAGTGGTAAGACAACTGCTTTCTGCGCGAAGGGTCGTGGGTTCGATTCCCACACCGGAAAAATATATTTGTAATTTACATTTGTATTTTTCTGGAGTCTGGGTGTTGCTATGTATTGTATGTATGTATTTACAAAAGACAAGTATGTATATGTAATTTATTCCGTTATCTAGTTGCCATAACACAAGTTTCGGCTTAGCTTGGAACTAGATGGCGCTGTGTATAAATGTCCTGAAAATATTTAAAAATTTATTTTTAAAAAAGATATGCATATTATATACATATATGCTTAAAACTACGCCATTAGGTTATGGGGACAGAGAAAGGGCCTTTGTTTTTTACTATATAGTGATTATCTATTGAGTAAACATATTGGTCGGTACTAAATATGTTTCGTAATTTTCTTGGCCCAGGATATGGTCTTTAATACGTATGCCCAAACAACACTATAATAGTTACTAGCCTTAGTAATAAAGCGACTTCGCCCACAGTTCAGCTCGGCTGGCGACTTGGAATGCGATAGAACGAATTACGTGTATGGTAAAGCATTCCAGTTTAGTAATTTATTCATTGACATGGTTAAATTACAAAAATTAATAATTTCTTAAGGTAATATGCAATGAATATTGTATACTAGCAGTGTCCCGCGATTTTACCCGCGTAGTTATGTTAATCCAAAACCTATGTACATAGAGTACAATAGAATAATTCCAAGTTTAAAGGCTTGTTATATTTTTTATTGTTATATTATTTTAAGCGTGTCAGATTATACCATTCTATTGCCGGAATACTGGAACGCAACTTAAATTTAAGTACAACTTAAACCGGTCCGATTTGACAGTTTGCCATACAATTCTGTCAAAATTACAATTCTTAAGGCGTGCTTAAATTTAATTTGCATATGAGTACTAGGGATCAGTTGTGACATCTTTCGAAGATTTTGTTCGCCAATTGTATATTATCAACTAAACCCTTGTACATTTTTGGCTAAGAAATAATGTTTTATTATTATAATTATATGCGAACAAAGGCGGGTTGCTAGTATTATATATAATAATTGTTACAAGTGCGTAGTGGAGTTATAAAAAATCAATGATACACCATTATGGCGGAGAAATCTAGAGACAATGTGAAAAGCTTGAGAATTATTATAAGAATCGATGCCATTAGAGAAAGAAAATGTGTGTTGACTTGGCACAAACAAACGAAAGTGCTGGATCTGTAGGTATATTTATTTAAGTTATTTATACCTACTAATATTATAAGGCTAGAGATTAAGGCTATTTGTTTTTTACCCGACTACGGCAAAGCCAAAGGAGGGTTATGATTTTGACAGGCTATGTATGTATGTATGTATGTATGTTCATCTGTTCCCTCGTAACTTCTAAACCACTAATCAGAATTCGACAAATGACATATCATTAGAAGCGTCTTAATTGTCCGCTGGTTATAGGCTATATAGATTTTCACCAAATTCAATGTGGCGCCCTCTAGCGGACAAAATATACAGAGTAAAAAAATAAAGTTAAGCTAGATATGCCGTGTTTGGTATCATTTTAAAGCGCTTCACTTGTACATTTCGAATATATATATCGTAGTTGGGTTTTAGTTTTTTTACTTTATCTTGTATAAATCGAGGTTATCTAAGGGACTTTTACTAATATTATAAGGCTAGAGATTATTTATTTTTATGAATCGAGGTTATCTGAGGAACTATAGGTTCCGATGTTTGGCTGTGGTATTGAAAGCACGAGTTGCTGATTGCCACAACCAAATATCGACCCACAAACTTGTCTTATGTCTACTCAACTAGACATTGGCGAAATTGTGGTAACGCAGCACTGCCATTTAACCAAGAAGAAGAAGAACTATAGGTTCTTACTAACGGGTAACATGGTGTGTGTGTTTTTTTAGGAAAGGTCTGTAGAAACTAAAAATTGTTGTGGAGTCTTAGTAGTTGTGGAAATCTCTGCTTGAAGGACACAATTTTTGGCAACACAGCACTGTCATTTCACCAAAATAGTAATAGAACTAAAGATCTACTATATATTATCTATTTATTAGAACTATATATAATATTTACTTTTATGTTGGATAGTCCAGTTATCCATAAGATAATAGACTATAAGCGATATAAGAACTATAAGCGAAGAATTAGTGGAAATTGCGCATTAAAAGCGGACCAATCACGAAATTAATGTTTTTAAATTAACTTTATCTTCCAGTTGCCCCCGGACAACACTCTATTCCACCTTTCTATATATCTACAGATCTTTATACTATGTTATTCTGATATACTCGTTAATCTGTTATAATCTTAAGTTTTAAGAAAAGAAAGATAGAAACCTTTTAATCCTCTTTCATTTACCAGTTCGTGAGAGAGTCATATCAAGGTATATTTAAAAAATGACAGCCTATAACTACATTTAAATCGTATATACTTTACATTTGTTCAACATACTGTGATTACAAACCTTGCAGCCGATATTTAACCTACAAATTGTCATACAGACCAACAGAGCGTGTCATTCGCATGAGACGAGCAGGTATTAGAAATAACTAGCAACCTGCCTCGGCTGCGCATGCGTATATTATGCATATATTTTATACATATAAACCTTTCTCTTGTATCACTCTATGTATAACAAAAACACATGAAATTCGGTTGCGTAGTTTTAAATATTAAATTTCTCTCCCCGAGATTCTACAATCTTTTTTTTTTTTTTGACGGGGGAAATCCACTTACGGATACCGCGTCCTCCTCGGGGGAGAAGGAGGCGATTATGTCGGACTCGCCAGAAGGGCCCTACCGACTAAAACCCACCGGTGTTCCGTCGCGCACCCTTTCGGGGGCGGACTTGCTGAGGACGCACGTAGCAATCTTCCGCAAGAGATTCTACAATCTCGCATCTACATGCGAGAGCATTTCCCTATGGAAAGCAGACACAAACATAGGGTACTTATTTTATTTTATTTCCCAACGTCCACGTGAATGTATGTAAAGAAAATTTATAGATGATCCCACCAAATTGTTCAGCAGTTTGTCGGCTTGTTAAATATTTGATTTAAAATTATATAGCTAGCTAGCTGTTGCCCGCGATTCCGTCCGCGTCGACCTTCATATAAACTTTGACCCCCCTTCACCCCTTATAACCCTTTTTTTCCAGGTAAAAAGTCTATGTCCTTCCCCAGGATCTAGACTATCTTTGTACCAAATTTTGTTTTAATCGGTTCAGAAGTTTTAGCGTGATGGAAAGACAGACAGACAGACAGAGTTACTTTCGTATTTATAATATTAGTATGGATAATTGTTATCCCATTATTGCCATGGTATCTAAAACTATGTACTATATGCATGTATTTAACTATTTAAGTAAAAAACGTTGAGGCATTGGTACAAATTCGTTCTCAAGGCTAACTTTAAGGCATTTTAAAACAGCGAATAAATCCTTTAAGAAGTCCCGACAGTTTAATGTTTCCATGACCGGATATCCTCAGGTATTCCAAGTGTCGTTTAGATATATAATTAGCCCAATTATCCGTTATTAAAGGGCATTTTTATTGTAATTGCTTGCTCAAATCATACCACTTAATTAGAAAGATTTTAAATGGGAAACTTTAAGATGGTTTGTTATTAATGTATTTTTACTTTATTAAATACTAGATGCGTCCCCCGTTTTTAACCGCATTTAAGCTTGTCCTATGAAATTATTGATAAATTTCCTGTATTATCGTTATTTGTAAGTTGTGTGTTTTAATAGTCGTTCTAAGTTTTGTTAAATAAGGTGTAAGAATAAGTTTACTACAACTTATTTAGCTTATTAAATAATATTACTAGTTTTTTTTTTAATATCTTGGTGTGCCAAGAGGTAACTCGTTCCTGTTTTTGTGTCTTTCAAAGTAGTTAATTACGAAGAAGTCAACCGCTTAATTGGAAAGTTCATTTCGCACATCACTTACAATCGAATTATAAAGATAAGAACGAAAATGTTTAATAAATAACATGTTATTATCGCTACCATCTTCCCGTTACTTACTGTTGGTTGACGAGGTTGTGGGAACAGCTATTGTGTGTGTTGGGACTAAAAAGTGTGTGTACACGCCTGTGGGTCATAGTGATTAGAAGATGCCGCTTATGAAGTGGCAACATTATGCGTTCAGAATTCAGATATGACATTTCAATCACAATTGAAATTGACATCTTGAAATTTCCAGAATGTTCTAAATTCGAAATTCGATATGGATGATGTTTTTTTACGATTTTGCTGGCTGGATGTTTTAGAATTTAGCTTTTAAATTAATCCTTATCAATTTAATTGCAATTTTTTCGATGTAATTAAGATGACGATACTACGAAATGAGAGTTATATAAAAACATTAATAATAATTAATTTCCAATTTCACTAAATCAATAGATAGATGAAGACCTAACATACTGGCCGCCATTTTTTATTTCATACACAATATATCCAATTCACTAATAGGCTAAGGATTTTTTAACTGAAATAAACATTTATGGATACTATTGCTCAGCCGTAAAAAGGGGGGTTACATAACCCCTAAATTAAATACGCATAAGACAATAGATTGTAAATAAAATGAAGGAAATGCGTCCAGTTCAAACACCGGCATTGTTCGCGGTTTACGAGCGGTAATGGAATGCAAACAGGAATCGAACCCGCGACCAACGATAACAAACAAAGGACAATCACCTAACGGCTACTGGGTGTATGGGTAATTCACGGCTTATTAGAAGCTATTAAATTAAGCTATTAACTAATTTTAATTAAGAAAAAAAAAGAAGAATAATTGAGTAGGTATCTACTCTTTGGGCATTTAAGGTAAGAAGGCTAGAAGATAAGGTAAAAGAAAAAAGTAAATAAATGCAAAAGTTACTCTGTCTGTTTGTCTGTTACGGTTTCACGCCAAAACTACCGAACCGATTGTAATGAAATATGGTCTAGAGCCTGTCAGAACACAGTCCCCACTGTGGTCTTGGTCGGTAGAAGACCGACAAACCTATACTCCTTTCCTCAAGGTCCCACTTCAACTGACAAAACGGGACATTGAGTTAGATTTTCCTTCCCAAAAAAAAAAATGAAAATATTGACAAAAAAATCCATTGGTAAATTTTTCTGTCATGGATTTTCAAGGCTTAACATTTGCACATCGAAACAATATAGCATCCACATTCCGCGTGTCTCATTTATGGGTAGTTTTAATGAATTTTTGTCTATAAATAGCGGACAAGTTAGACGTGTCGTAAAATGCAGTGACGGACGGACAGGTGGACCGAACGATTCTACGCCGGTTAAGATCGGAAAATGTTTTTGTCCTAACTTCCAAGTTAATTATAAATAATTCAAAAAAATAACTTGACAGATACTTTTATAACATTCAGTTCTTTGCTTAATTGTTTTTGTTAACTTGTTTGAATAAAGAATTTAGTTTAAATAAAATAATTTTAAATTAAAGTTCATCAAACCGTTTTGTAATCATCAGCATGGTAGTCGTAAGGAGCTTAGCTTTCTATTGCCGGAATACTGAAACGCAACTTAAATTTAAGTTCAACTTAAACCGGTCCGATTTGACAGTTCACCATACAATTCTGTCAAAATTACGAGTCTTAAGGTGTGCTTAAATTTAATTTGCGTATGAAATTGCGTAAAAAATTAAGCTTAGCTATTCAACTCATCCAGCTATACGCAACATTTAAGTTAATTAGCGGGGACGTCGAGTTCGGTATTCGTCTGTTTTTTATCATCAAATTACTTTAAAAGGAAACAATATGCCACTTGATGTCAAGTCGGTAACCACAGCTAAAAATAATTGACTCAAATTATACCTTACACAAACGTAATTAAGTCTATTTTTGGATATAACGATATTGTTGATTTTACGGGAGTATTCCATTCGTGTGATATGCAATTAATAGCCGTATTTGTTAAGTGTTAAAGGTTGTTTTGGGTTATGTATGTGCAAGATACCACATCCTGTGGACGTGGGGCGGAAGCTAGGTTCCTACGTAATAAAAATAATAATAAGAACCTCTTGCTTGATAATATATAGTTTGTTAGTAACTATAAAGTGTAGAAATTTTATTGGTGTATGCAGCAGAATATCAATTGATGTTCTATTAACATATTTATGGATGATCTTGCATACGAACGCTACTCTAATTTTATAAGCTTTATATGTTAAACAGATTCCTCGTACAAAAATGTCTCTCCGTGATAAAATTGTGGACTATTTGTATAATACTTTAACTTTAATGTCTTATTATTATCAGTGTTTTACTAACTTCAAAACAGGAGTAGCTTCTCAATATCCAGTATAACTTTTTTTTATTTGTATTCATTTAACTCAGTAACATTAGTTCACTGATCCTTATTATGATTTAAAATTGGCTATTTAAAAGTTTTAAAATTGCGTTAGGCTTCCTTCGTGAATGTGACTATGATTAAGACTTATTATTACCTATATTAAAAGCTAATAAGACAAAATTTCTCGAAGCTTTTGCCGATGTTAATTAAATAATTCCTTACAAGCCCGTATTTAAAGCAGTAGTCGGATTTCTACGAAAAAATAACTCAAAACGTTCATCGTGTATGAAGGCGAAGTCATCATTTCGTTACAATGCGGGGGTGTAGCGTGGAGCACCTGTTGCAATGTAATTGCTTCTCAAACACCGCCATTGTTTGTCACCTTCAGAACTCCCGCGGCCGTCGCTCGACCAACACGCGCGATTGACACCCCGATACTAACCGATCGTATCTCAAATTACGAAAACGACTTTCCAATTTCAAAAAATTGGATTCCATTATCGATTTTAACACTTAAAAAATTCAAATTAACCGTTCCATTTTCATATTGGAATTCTGAAATTTCAAATTTCGAAGTGACTCTTTCGAATCTTTGAAGGTCAGTGTATTCCATTTTCGTTTTTGGGAACTAGCGCGTTCCATTTTCGTTTTGGAATTTTACTAGTGTTGTGTTTGACAATTTTCGAACAAACTGCGATGACCCCTATGGGACTTCTGTTCAAAGTGAACAGGTGAGTGTTAGTTTAGCTGGTATAAGTGTTTCATGTGTGCGTTTTGTTTGAGTTTCTCAATAAGGTTTTGTGAGGCGAAATGAGATGCAGGTTGTATCTTGTGGTTTTTCTATTGTTGCTTTGAGACGAAGACAGAGTATTGATTACTTATGTAAGGAAGATGTTTTTTTCTCTATATTATCGAGATGTTACGAATCTATATGTATTAATAGTAGAGAAAATTACTTTTCTAAATGACCTGTATTTATGTTCATAATTTAGCAATTTTTAAAGCTTACTGGACCTTATATAAATGTTACGCATTAAAAAAACGTAGTACCCGATTGTTTGTTCAAAAAAACAGAAACCATAAAAAATTTAAACATAGCGTCTTCAAAACATGTATTAAAGGATGTATAATTTTTAAACAAAGTATATTATTATAAACAATTAAGTTTGACGACCTGTAACGCCGGAAGTCAGTTAGTGCTCACCTGCCATTGAACTTTACAATATTATAGATATTATGTTTAGTCTATATTTAACTACGCCGTAAATATTGTAGAGTAATAATTATTATAGGTAAGCAGCTCCTAGAACTTTTATATCATATTTCATACATATAGCCTTACTAGATGTCCCGCGACTCCGTCCGCGTGGACTTTCATATAAACTTTGACCTCCCCTTCCCCCCTTATAACCCATTTTTCCAGTTAAAAAGTAGCCTGTTACTCTCTATCTTTTTAACTAACTGTACCAAAAATCAGGTCGATTGATTTCTTAGCTACGGCGTGACGGAAGGACAAATAAACAAACACACTTTCACATTATTATTATTGTTTGTTTGTTCATCATCACGTTAATTATTCTAAGCAACGTCGTTCGTTTAGAAGGCTTTACAATATTACACCAACAATTTTTTTAACGTTTATTATCATTTTAACTTTTTCATAAATATTTTAAAACAGAAAGAATATCACAATACACGACACTTTTAAACATCAAAAACTAAAATTTGGTGGTATCAATGTACCTAATACTATTAGGGATAGATAAACGATAGTTATAAAGTATTCGTTCGGTTTGGCTTATAAAGAATCACGGTTTTACAAAACAATAAGTTACAGAAAGTTTTCCAGAAAAATCATCAACAAGATATTGAAATATACAGATTATCCATTGTCTAGTATTATCTATTTTATACGTTGAACTCTTGAATCACTCTTAGTATTAAAAAAATCCACTGAATATCGGTTGCGTAGTTTACATAGGGAAATACAGAAGAAAGCGCTTTGTTTTGTACTATAAATAAATAAATAATAAATATTTTCAGGACATTTATACACAGCGCCCTCTAGTTCCAAGCTAAGCAAAAGCTTGTGTTATAGCAACTAGATAACGGAATTTACGTATACACCCCAGAAAAATATGCATGTAAATTACAAATATTTTTTTTCCGGTGTGGAGATCGAACCCATGACCCTTCGCGCAGAAAGCAGTTTTGTTACCACTGCGCCAAGTGGTCGTCACTATGTAATGTTGATAATGATTGGTGACTAAATCTAAAAGACTTACCATGCCATAGACCAGATGTAAACCTGCCCCGTTATTCCTGGGCACTTGGGCATGATCAAACCAGTTGCATCTAGTTACCGTATGAGCGGGTGTCAGATATAGTCATACCAGGGCGACATGACTGCTTAGGAGCTTGACGATATGTCTTGGTTGGTTATTTTAAATACCACTTCAATCAGCTTTATTGATGATTAAAGGTATTGTTTTGTATACGTAAAGTTAAGTTTAATAATGTATAAAAAAAATGCGGCCAAGTGCGAGTCGGACTATCGAAGCTCCTTAAATATTTGTTTTATTCTGTTCTTTAAATATTTGTTGTTACAGCAATAGAAATATAAAATTTCAACAGACGTAAGTATAGACGACTCTCTATCATAGTGAACTAATTATAAAACTGATTCA
>JADANM010001810.1:9591556-9603736 GCA_026213755.1 Eurema hecabe
GTACAGCTCTGATACTTGAGAAAATATTAAATACTAATATCATAGTGAGCGTTGACTGTTTTGGCACGCAAGCCGGCGCGGCGTGTCAGTCACCCCGCGTCCTTGCAATGATAACCAGTTCGGTTCTCGGTTCTCACAGGTACCGGTCTTAGATGCGCGTGCGCATTGCGGATTTAGTTCAATGATATTTTGAAGTTGTCGTAGTTTTCTTATACATGGCAGGCGGAAAATTTATGACAATTTTGCAATGTATACGTATAATTGTTTTGAATGTTAAAAATCTGTATGTTTATTTGTCTGTCTGTCTCGCTTTCAAGTCAAAAGTATAGAACCGATTGTATTGAAACTAGGTACACAACTAATCTAGAGCCTGAGAAAGGACATACACTACTTTCTAAAAAGAAATCAAGGGTTATTTAACACTTAATAGGTCAAAGTCTATATGAAAGTCTACGCAGACGGAGTCGCAGGCACCGGGTAGTATATAACACTTAATACTTTTGCTGAAATCTGATAATCTGCTTTGTAATACACACTATGACGTGTTAAATGTGTTATTATACATGGAGTATTTTGACTTTGACTTTGACTTACAAATTAAAGCCCAGTCTACAACAACAAAGAACGGCAAGTCTTTAATTGTGTATTAACTACCTAACATACTATCTACAAACTTAAAAAATCCAAACGGTTAGGAAACCAAGTGGCCTGAAAATATTTACAGTTTCTAGAACAAACATCAAATAAAACAATTGACACCGATCAATGAGGATCTTATTACTATAATAATGAATTATTCTGTAAACAGTTAAGTATGGAATTACGTTAAATGTTTTTTAGGAATCCGTACCCAAAGGTTAAAACGGGACCCTATTTCTAATCTTCTATCTACGGTTTGTCACCAAGATGTATCTCATGCACCTATACTAGTCAAAGAGTTGTAAATTTCACACACGATGTGGTTCTGTTGCCGCTATAACAACAAATACCGAACAAACAGACAAAAATTTATATTTATGTGGATTCCCATACAACACATGACATTTTGTTCTCATTTTGGCTCGATATTTATAGCGGGAACAGGATGATTGAAATATTGACAGAATATTTGGAACATATAAATTATAATCCCACAATAAACATTAAGAAAATCCCCCCGGAAAAATTGGATTAGGTAGGTATTAAATCTATCAAGAAATCAAATTTCATATCATTATTATACGTAATGGTACGGAACCGTTCGCGTGTGAGTCTGACTCGCACTTGGCCGGTTTTTTGTTTGCTTGTACTGATATCGTTTATATGTAGTATGTTTTCGTTATAACAAGATAGGCATATATGCGCACGAGTGGTAAATTACCACACAATATTTTATTTGTACTTATTACCGTTTTCTTCGACAACACTATTTTACTCGTTTAGCTAATATTTTTATTTATTTTATTTTACACTTTATTACACCATAATGAGAAAAAAAACACAGTACAAACTAATAAAAAGTACAAAATTAGGCGTAAAAGGCGGCCTTATCACTTAAAAGTGATTTCTACCAGGCAACCTAGTAAATAAGTAAAGAAAGAAAGAAAGAATATGTTTCGATGTGATGAACAGGCAAATTGACGGACCTACGTTTATATGAAACGTTAATATAAACTATAATAGGAATAGGTTATGGATATATGATTCATAGATCCTTGTATTATTTTTGCGTTGTTATGAAAAAACAAACATTTTTTACATAAAAAAAACAGACTTCAAACTGTCAACTTAGAAGCAAAGAAAAAGTACTGTACTCAAAGTAATACGCATTTTTCGTGTAGAATATACACATTATTAATTAAAAATTAAGAAGTCGTTCCAACCTTATAAAGTCTCCTTCTTAATTAAATATAAGGTCACACACACACCCTCGAATAAGCTAGTTCTTACTACTTTAAGAGGGTTGTTCTCACACCCGAATACATGACCGCTCGCTTTTAAGAAAATTTCTCAAAAAACCAAATAACTATGAATAGGTACCTACTCAAAAGAAAGGGTAACTCCTATTTCACGTTTTCATTGTTCCTATAAATCTATTTTAATTCAAATTTTATCTAGGGTCGCTTTCAAATGAAAGAAACCTGATCTTCCATAGCCAACCCTTTACGTAAGACACGTAATGTTGTGAACTCTTTGTGTGTATGGAGCGTGAAAACTCGAAAATATCGTGTTTCATAGATAATAGATTCAAGTCGACGAATAATACTTAAATCTATTATTATCTGTAGGAAATACATCTATTGTAGTGTAAGGGTGTTGTCACATAATATGATTTTGTAATTTATCATTTAAACTAGACTACAAAAGTATTAATGTTAAAATGTTAATGTTACAGATTATAATATGGAAGTCCACTGGGTTGAGTCGTAGGCAACAGCTAGTATATTATAATCGCAATTTTGTATTAATTGCTTAACAATCGATGTATAATTTAATAACATGCAGTTACGAATAAAAACACGATTATCTATTTTTAACCACCGACGCAAAAAGAGGGGTGTTATAAGTTTGACGTGACGTTTTTTTTGTATTACAGGTGTTTTACGGGCGAGTGTTCTTAGACATGTTTGATGAAAATCGATTCAGCCGTTTAAAGGTTGTGGGGGGTTAAATTGGGGAAGAAAAACGTAAACGTAACGTAACTCTATAGAGTATCTTGCGTATCTTACGTTACGTTACACGTAAGATACTCTTTAGAGTATTTTAGTATAGGGTCTAATGTAACTAAGAGCATGCCAAATTTCAATCAAATCCACCCAAGTTTTTGTGTAAAAAGTATCTAACTCACATCCGCTTAATCAGAAACTTTTTCATTTTTAATATTAGTTAGATATTTACAAATTAAGTCACTTAATTATGTCATATTTTTATTCAGTCTCGTCTATGAAGTGACAGAGCATATTCTCAACAAGTACTAACATTACTCATGCTAACGGCCTCACATGAAATATTTAATGCCATCATTATAAAGGTCAGCTCTTTCAAGACAAATGACATTCGGCGTTATTCAATTCCTTGGTGTACGCTCTGATATTATCAAAATCCAAACATATAAATCTACTGCCCTTTTACTCTACTCACTGTGACGATAATAATATTCTTTTACTAGTGACCCGCCCCGGCTTCTCTCGCGTATATCGCGTAGAATCATGAAATACTTCTTCTTGAATCACTTTATCTATCAAAAAAAACATGAGAGTCGATTGCGTAGTTTTAAAAATTTAAGCTTACATACGAGTATAAGGAGCGCGAAAGCGCCTTTGTTGTGATAAGGCTTATTAATTTGCTACTTACTTATTATTTACTTATTTATTATAAGTATGAAATTACTGCCTTTTATATAGTTTCTTAAGTGGCTTGATACACGTTACATTTTCGTAGCAGTTGCAGTATGTTGAAATAGAGTAGGGTTTTAGACGGTAGGAATCAAAGCTTTGGTAGGTACTTTCTTTCAGTCCCTTTTGAGTCAGGGTTGCCAGTTTCAAGTTTAGTTATCTCACAGTTTTTGGGAACTGTATTGAAGTATATAAATTATTTGATATAATATACCTACCTCTTCCCATCCTCTAATCATATTTAATTTATAAATTAACTTCATACTGACGAAGATAAACTCCATACAAATTTATATTTTGAACACAACTAAAAAAATAACGTACAAAAAGTTTGTACATTTTTGAAAGAACCACCAAAGCGGTTTCTCGCTCAGTCACACACAGTGAGTATGCGTCCAAACTGAATCTTTTGTTAAATGTTTATTAAAGATTAATCTACCATGAGATAGTTCAGTGACCTCCATTCAAAGGACCCAATTTGACCATATTCAAAGAAAGCATAGGGATCCCTTTTAAATGTAAAACAGTTGAATAATGTACGACGTGAAGGAACGTCGATCTGAGGATATTAAAATGAGGGTAGCTTAAAAAGAATTCCAATTTCTTTTGTTGATATTGATATGATAATAATAATTGAGATTGGGATCTCCGTTTCAACGGTTTTTTATTTATTTTTATACCTAATTCGTTTTTAATATACTATTTTTATAGTACGCGTCATTTATGTTTAGCGATTAAGGAGAATAGCTGCGCATCGGTAGAATCGCGCTCGTAATTGACGTACGTGCGAGAAAGACAACACGACTGGGACAACCAATCAACGCTCGCGCACCCGACGATCACGCGCCCCGCGCGCCGCGCCGCTACCTCGATACCTTATTTTTGACTTCTGCGCAGGTTTCGTTCAGCGCTAAAGATTCGTGACGCGTACTTACCTTATTTTAAATAGAATCTAAATAGTAAATAATATTAGAATGTAAAAACAAAAGCTGATAAGTAATATTTTATTCTTTCTCTATCTTTAAAATGGAATCGTGATTAATTAAAGCAAATTAAGCAATAATTTGTTAGAAAGCTACACAAAGAAACGAAACGGGAGTAATCTTTGAGTTTCATCTTGAAACAGTCACCGCTGTTTGAAGAACATTATCTAATGTTTTCTCACGAAAATATTTCGTATAGATTAATCCCTTTGTAGGATGTGCGACCGATGTCGAGTTAAATGCCGCTCTTGATAACGTATCTAAGATAATTTCTTTACTTAAATTACTTATTAAGTTACTTACTTTAACTTAATAAGTAACTAGATATTTTAATAGTTGTTTTGGTACTACTGACTTTAACGTTGGAAAGGCCATTTTCGTGTTAAGAATTACTTCAGTTGTGTGTTTAGATTAATATGCGTAGATTGTTCTCGTTTTTTTAAATAAAAAAATACTAGTTAAAGTTCTCGGTTTTATCCGAATGGGAAAAAAGTTAGCTAAACACCCTGCCTGCCAAATTTTAGCGAAATCGATTCATTAGTATTCGATATATTCTCACAAACTAATTCGCATTAATTACATTAGTAAAGATTAGTTGGAACAACATAATCAAATCTTACAAAAAAAAAGCGACTTAACTTTTCCTGACCTATTGATTATTAGATTGATACTTACTTATTAATTAGCCATTTTCACCCAGGTTCATAGTAGTCCAAGAAAATAGAGTGTAATACCGGAATACTGAAACGCAACTTAAATTTAAGTACAACTTAAACCGTTCCGATTTGACTGGTCGCCATACAATTCCAGCAAAATAACGAGTCTTAAGACGAGCTTAAATTTAATTTGCGTATGAATATTTAGCCGTCAATCTTTCACTAGTCAATTACGGATCTTTCAAAGTCAAAAATTCAAGCTTTTATCTGAAATTCGTATTTAAAGCTCTATTTTCTTGGACTATAGTTTATATTCGCAACTATAAAGAAAGGATTAAAAAAGCTTCAATCGTTAAATAATGACATTTTCCTATCAATAACAGAATAAATTAGACCCTTAGGTATTTTTACGAAAATAAAAAAGCTGGTCAATAAACTATGTCAGTCTATTTATTTTTCCCATACACCACGAGATTGACTTGTGACTATGAATATAATGAATCATAAGCTACGTTAAGCTGACAGTGGAATGTGTATTTCGTTCGTTAGTTCATATGAACTGTGATCAATTCTATATGACGCTCTTTTGTTATCAAACGACGATAATCTATTTGATATGTCGTCGTATTTTTATTTGATATCTGTGTTTTATTGTAATACTAGCTGTTGCCCGCGACTCCGTCCGCGTGGACTTTCATATAAACTTTGACCCCCCTTTCCCCCTTATAACCCTTTTTTTCAGATAAAAAGTAGCCTATGTTTTATCTCAGGCTCTAGACCAGCTGTGTACCAAATTTCATTACAATCGGTTCAGCGGTTTGGCCGTGAAAGCGTAAAATTATAAAAAAGATTCAAGACCTCGCGGCTCGCACAACCTTTTGGGGGTTGATTTAAAAAAAAGGTAGCTTATGCCCTTTCTCAGGCTTTAGACCGTGTACTAAATTTCGTTCTAATCGGTTCAGTTGTTTGAGCGTGATGGAAAGACAAACAGACAGATAGCCAGAGTCAGTTTCGCATTTATAATATTAGTATGGATTTGTGTTTTATTGTAATACTAGCGAAAGCCTGCGGTTTTGAACACATTTTTATATATTATTATAATTATGTCTTATAAATAAAATTGCATGAATTCTCGTACATCTGCAGTCTGCATTGTTTCATACTATGTAGGGATATAGTGGATAAATTTTTGTACTCTTGGCGACAAATAATTCATGCCATAAAATATAGTGCAGCCATTCCAGAGTTATATGTAGGTAGGTACCTAAGTACTGTAAGAAAAGCAAATTATTTTGCAAAAATATTACAATAATATGTTATCTTTAAAGCATGCCTTATCTATGATTATCTCGTGCCATAGATTAAAGACATCATCTTGAACAGATAACACATAAATATAATATTTCTATAATTCATAGATAGTAGATATACTAACATAATAAAAATAAAAAAACCAGGTCTAATTTAAATTGTATTAAACTCACTATTTGTGTTAATACTAGCGGCGTCCCGTGGTTGTACCCGCGTAGTTACCGTTTATTCAAATTAATTTTATAGTTTTCGTATAGAAGACTCACAAAAATATTTACATACATCCTCATACATTTTCAGACTTTTACTTAAGATAACAGTTTCGGCATTTATAGAATATACATATTGACGAACGCAAAATGTAATTCGTACCATAAAATTAAACTTAAGTTCTTTAGAAGGGCATTATCGCAATTTTTCCTTACCACCCTCGGGAAATGTCCAAAAATATGCTATCAAATTGATAAGCTTCCTCCTTTCAACTCTATTAAAAATCATTACAAGCCTAAAAACATTAATTAACAAATACCCAAGTATTTATGTACCTACTATGTAGGTACTCTAAATGCAGTGATTGAGCTGGGCAGCTGCGCGTGCGCACCCGGCACCCGGCGCAAGGTGTACGACACGTGGCCAAGATTTTTTTTAATTTTTTTGTTTCAAATTCCGTGATAAATCTCTTGCCAGGATATAAAGAGCGATCTTTGATGTCTATAGACTTTATTATACGAGTAGTATGATATAGTATGCTAGCAGCTTGCGGGGTACTTGCAAAATTGATTAAATATAAAAATTTATCAAAGAGCGTTTTGACAGATTATAATTTAAAAATATTTAGCACTGGCAATATTAATCACGGCACACCTTATTGTGTTTTTTTAATTTTGTTTGCTAATACAATTATTATAGTCTATGACACCAAAACATGGCGTCCTTTTAAGGAACGAATTAAATAAAATAATAACGATATTTCTTTGTAATATGAGTATAGATCTGCTAATTTAAATTGAACAAGATATGTCATAGAAATTTAGGTATTTAAAAATCTAAGTGTAATCAACCTTAATTCCTCTTAAACGAATATAAGGCTAGATTACGGCTTAAAGGCTGTATAAAAACAAAACTAGTCAGAACCAAAGCTAGACTAAGCGTGGGAACCGGCAACGGAACCAATTAGTTAACCGTTACTTAAACACGTTGAAACTAGGATTAGAACTGTCTTATTTCTGTATTTTTATGTTAAGTTAAGGAGTAGCTATTGTTCGCAACTTTGTCCCTGTCACTGTTAATCCATACTTACATACTAATATTATAAATGCGAAAGTTACTCTGTCTGTCTGTCTGTCCATCACGCTAAAACTACTAAACCGATTAGAACGAAATTTGGTACTAAGATAGTCTATAACCTAGGGAAGGACATAGGCTACTTTTTTTTCAATCAATCCACAAATGTTTGCGCGAGGAGTTGAAACTTTTTTATAATTTGTTCGCTTTCACGGCCAAACGGCTGAACCGATTGTAATGAAATTTGGTACAAAGATGGTCTAGAGCATGAGATAAAACATAAGCTAATTTTTAACTGGGAAAAAGGATTATAAGGGGGGAGATGTCAAAGTTTATATGAAAGTCCACGCGGACGAAGTCGCCGGCAACAGCTAGTATTATATAACTCGAGACTTGGCTCATAGAGATCAAAAATCAACTATGAAAAAAATAACATTGGCAACCCCAATGTAGTCTAGAATTACAAAGGTAAGCTAAGCCGCCAGTGTAGGTCATGCAAGGTCGCGCGAAGATTGTCATAACAAGTTGTGACTTGCACGTTAGTTACCTGTGGCCTGTGACGTCCGCCCGGTATTTGTTATCTGTATCAACTTGTATGGTTAGATTTTTTGTCTGTCAAAATTGTATAGGCATATATTATTTTCACTAAAACTATGACAAACAGTTGGTTTAACTGACGAAAAATACTATAACTTTTTGAGAATTCTTCGTTTACCAATGACGTCATGATATTATTGCTATCAAAATATTATGCTATTCGCACTACATATTGATAATGATAGCTATGTAGAAAGAGCAACTTTACATTTTTCAGCACACATATTCCTACTAAAAACTACTTCAAATGCTCATTGTTTTTTTGAACAATTTATGTAATATCATTCAAAATCTATTCAAAGATTTTGTTTACTAGGTCAGCAGTTACAATTGAACGTAGACAAAGTCGCAGACAGAACTTGTCATACAGCCTATAGGTATCAGAACGAGGGGAACGGACGACCTTGCAACTCGAGATAATCTTAATCGGTCATTTGAAACGAAACGGATTTATATGAGGAAACATTTTAATAATATTTGTTTGCGAATGTCTTTTTTACACAACAATTTAATATATTTCGATATTTTCGTTACGATGCTCTGAGTTTTTTTCTCACTATGTTCGAATTCAATTATATTTCAATTTCTTCGTCTTCATAAACACTATCTTGATTAATTTAAATTCATGGAATTTCTATTATGTCCTATATTTTAAGTAGATCTTTTCTGTATCTTTTTAAAACCTGGCAAACAAAATTTAGGAATAGATAATGATATGAGTCTCAAACACACACACAAGCATACGCACTTTCACACGCCAACACGCGCACACACTCACACACACACACACAATGTTTGGTATTATATATTTATTCTTTTTTTATATAGTTTCTCGATTTGAGTATGTATCTCATCATCTTGTTTAAATGGGAGAAGCCACTGGCTCCGGAAATACAGTTTAACACTAGTTCGGGAGCCTATGGGTTCATAGTCTTATATGTATTTAACTATTTAATCTTACTCAAATAAAGAAGTAATATTATTATTATAATGTGTCAAATTATCCGCTTAATATAGTCATTCAACAAACGCGTATAAAGATTGTACAGCTATAATCGATACATAAAAAAAAGCTTTATAACAAACCAGTAACTACCACTTTAACAGCTTGGACATTAATGTTTCGGGTTGCAATGCGTATAGTAGAAGCAAATAGTACAAAGGATCCTGTTTTCTTATATTTGCAGACAGGAACAACAATAGTCTCAAAGGTGTGACTAAGAAGTTGATTAGTTACATCTCTCTTTGTGATTATTTGTTTGTTTTGTTGTACCTCGTCTGTAAAAGGCATGAAAGGCAATAACCGCTGGTGAGGTAAGCAATAAATTAACCAGTAGTGTAGCTTCTTGCCTTCAAAAGGTATGTTAAAATTTCTTTGTTTATTTTAAATACTGAACGGTTTGTCAATTATGAATGCTTGATCGATAAAATAGAGGTAAAATTAAAGGAACATAAAAAATGACTATGTAAAGAGTAAAGAAACACTTATCAATAAGAATAGAGAACCAATTAAGTTATTAAGTATTGATTAGTATTACCTATATTAAAATGTGAGAGTTGGACAAGTACTTACTTTGTTTAAAGTCAATGTCAAAATAAAAATTATATCGATATTTTGTTAAACTCATTAAAAATACTACTATTACTGTTATAATATTGAAGCAATCTCCCTCTCCTCCCAGTTCATAAAGAAGAAAAAAATTAAAAAATAACGATTTTTCATTAAAAAAATTAACTTTTGTAAAAAATCGCCATCAGACAAACGTCCTGTAAAAACACTAATAGATAGAGTTTTCAAAAGGCGCTGCCGATCGGAACGTTTTCATTACTTAGAAGTGACCTCCAACGGTTTCGACTTTCGGCAGATACAAAGTGACAATCAAACACTTAACTACACAGAATCAGTAGAAACACCGAGACGTTTGATAAGGGGTGGTTAGTACACCTTAACAAAATCTTTCAATAGAATTTGAACTCTCTTCCTTTAAAATAAAATTCAAATTAGCTACTCTTAATGTCATAATACATGTATATATATGTTAAAGGAATTTGAACTTTATACTTTTTAAAGTACCGTCTATTTTATAATACAAAATTGTTTAAAGAAAGGTGACATGCTGTGCTTTTCTGGCTAAATGACCCACCTACGTTGATTCCCATTATTGAAGCTCTTAATACAATAAGTTAAGATTTATAACTGTGTTAAAATATTATCAAGCGCTCAAACTGTTGACAAGATTGTCGGTAAATAGTGCAAAGGATTGTAAATAAGGTTTTTTGTCAATACTTTTAAATAACGTCGGAATATCTGAGCAGTCTTTGGTAGAATTATAATAAATTATAAACTTAGTAAAACTTTCTGTTATTATTAAATAATTAATAATGAGAGGTATTAGATACAAAACGCTGTGATTGGTCGTTGAAATATATTACGTCACTTGTTAGTGTGTTGACATTTTGCCACAACTATCGGAATTTTATTATCTGTGCATAGATAAATAGGAAAGATATTTAAAATGTAATAAGAATAGATTTTTAAAATCTGCAAGTTTTTTAGTTTGGTAAAGAATTAATAATTTTTAAACCAAAGCCAATTCTTATAATGTACCAATTTTCTGGTTATACATAGTATACAGTTTAAACAAACAATCAAATTAAATTGATGCAGTGTATTCGTTCAAAAATAATTTAAACATAAAAACCAATACGCCCTTAAACCATTTCATAACTCATACGAAAGTTAAAAAAATAATTTACAACCGCCGATAAGAAGATTTGGTTTAAAATTTTAACGGTTTAACAAATAGAAAACTGTTTGATCTATTAACATTTTTATAGGAACCAATAAACGTATTGTTTGCGCGAGTTTTGGTCACATTCTTCTCGTAATGAGTCATAAAGATACCGCGTCGGCCGTAAAGGCTTCTGACAAAGAAAGTTTTCAATTGTAAATTGATTGATGTTGGCTTGAAGGCGGGCCAGCGGTTCCCGTGAATTCAATGATGGCAAACAAACTTACAAATAAGATGTTTACCGACTTCAAAGGAAGACATTTAATTATACATGGATATAAAACATCAATACATATTCTTTTATTACCTCAGAAGGTAACAAATATTTGTATACCAAATAAAGTGTGATTGTACAGTGATACAAAATCACATTTCTGATATTGTAATATATTTCAATTGTACTACGAATTAAAATTGAAGTGATGCCTTAGTAATTTAAAATAATAGAAAGAACATATTTTTATTACAAAAACGTATTACTCACATACAAAACCTTTTTTTATTCCTTCTTTCTTTCTATTATACATATAGATATATACTAAAGAGGTCATACATCTGTTTAATACAAATATTTCCAATCCGTTAAAAGATAAGCCTACATCCTAGACAGCCTCATTTTCCAGTTTGGGCGCGACTAACAGCTGATTTTTGAAACCCGTTCGCGGGCGATGAAGTCATAATATAACGATATATGTATTTGTATATTTAACGGTCATTTTGTAACTGATTGCGTTACCGTTTATTGGATAAGCTTCAATGATAAACCATATTTATCTTCATTACGCATTACATAAAACAAAGTCGCTTTTTTATTCTATGAAGTGGTGAGACGAGCTGGACGCCCTCCTGATGGTAAGAGATAAGCCAGCCAAGAACCAATATAGTGCTACCCAGAACTTTGCTTCGGACAGGGGTGCACTACATTGACGCTCCCCACTTTGAGTCATTAGATGTTAAGACTCATTAGCCCAGTAATCTCGCTGGCTACAGTGCCCTTCAGACCGCAGCACAGTGACATTTGCACATCAATGTTCATGCGGTTGAATGTCAGACACTGTGGGGGTACCCACCCAGTTAGTCTCCTGGGAAAAATACCTACACCTGGGTACCCCCGGCTTTTATCTGTGTGTTCCTACGTATGCTTAAATATTTTAAACTGTGCGACCGATTTTCATGCAGATTT
>JADANM010001810.1:9603746-9616012 GCA_026213755.1 Eurema hecabe
GTATGCTTAAATATTTTAAACTGTGCGACCGATTTTCATGCAGATTTTTATCAGTTAGACTGATTGAAAATGAGAATTGCGTAGTTTCAAAGATTTTTTTTTTTGTGACGTATACGTGTAGAAGCTATGACAAGGTAAAGCTGTCATATCACATCGGATTACAGGAGTAACACTAAATAAAGGAGCAACAAATTGCATACGTCAGTAAGTTTATCGTACGATCTTGGGTCCAATTAGGGGCTATTTACACAGGGTGGTCCGGCCGACCCCCATCACATGTCAAATGTTTTGTCGCTTTGTTATTGCAATATGGCTTTATGATTTTGAAGCGACATAGCTGGATTTAAAATTGAAATAGAAAATACGATATTTAGGAACAGCTTAGTGTTTTCATTTTGAAGAACATTTTGCATGTATTTAATGTAGTTCATGCAACCGTCTGGACAGTGATGTGCAAATGTCACTGTGCTCCGGTCGGAAAGGTACTGTAGCCAGCGTGATTACTGGGCTTGTAAGTCTTAACATCTTATGACTCAAAGTGGGGAGCGTCAATGTAGTTCTGGGTAGCAATACATTGGTTGTGGGCTGGCGTCTCTTAACATCAGGAGGGCGTCCAGCTCGTCTCAGCACTTCATGGAATAAAAAAAAAAATTGTCAGTAGGACGTCTAGTACATACAAAATGTTTTAGAGAGTTACATAACAGTACAGTGCACTAATGTGATAATTACATGGGACCCAGTCATTGTTACATTCCACCGTTTTATTGTGAGAACAATCTTCGCTCGCATCACTTGTTACGTCAAATTACTCATTAATTACCCACTGTGTACGTTAAATTGTAGCAAACACTTAATAAGTTATTGTGTTAAGGTCAGGTACACAAACAAACATTATTATAATTATAAATATTCATTTATAGTTAGACCGGGAACGGAACGAATCCCCAGGCAATACAGTGATAAATAGTATGAAGAGAAAATTATATCTTTAACCGGTCTAATACAATTATATTATTACAAAAACAATACAAATCCATTTAGTAGTTTTTGCGTTAGAGAGGAATAAACATTCAATGTGATTACATTGATATTTCTTAAAATGTCGCATTTCGAAAAAATAAAAAAAACACTATTAGAATTGTTCCAATTCTTACCACATCTTTCTTCCATTGACTATATAAACGTAATTAATCCCAGTTCAATGAATCCAAATCACTTACATTCTTAATTAACGCTATAAATCGAAATCCAATATGGCGGTTTAGCTGTCATCTAAGGCAATTGATATTCAATCGTGTGCCGGTGCGCGCGTAAATGCACATCTGTCAGTGCAACCAGCAGCTGAGCTCTATTGTCGATGGTATTTTTGAAATCGGAATAAAACCGCCTAAATATATAGGACTCAGATTTCGAATTCGGAATCTGTCAATGTGTTTTTTTTTCGTTATTTATAGACAATGCTATTGCAAGAAGAGGTTTGTTGATAATATGCACATACATTAAATTGTCAAATTCAGAATGACTGAAACAAGGAAGATTCGATAATTATTGTATTACACTCTTGTTAATCTTGGTCTCTATTCCGGTCTCATTTAAGTTAGTTCCTTCAAAGGTCGGAAAAACATACACGGGGATTCTAGCAATCGCACTAGATTCTGCAAGTTTGTTTAAAGGATAGGTATCGCCCGACATAGGACACGTACAATAAAAGATAAAATAGACAATAACCTTACTAAGTACTACCAGTAAAAAAATAACTAATTGGTAATTACTGTCAATAGGAATAGGGCCGATGACTGCCACTTGTATAAAGAGGAGTAACCCTCAAAAGAATTGTCAGCACACATAATTATTGTCATTAGTAATGGTCTAATAACCCTTCTGGAAATAGAATTACGTCTCCGCTGTCATTGTTACATCAAATAGTCTTCTTTTTATTAAATGAAACTTATATAACTATTGTTGGTTATAGTGAAACAGATTCCATTTATGACATTATCATTAATCAGACACTTTGTAAAATGTATTATTGTGTTATACGTATTTTAAAATAGATTTTGTAAAATGTATTTATTTTAAACTAAGTAAATAACATTTTTTTAGTTGTTATTCCAATGTGAACTTGATTTGTAAGAACAAGTACTCTTCAGTATGTTAAAAAAGCCTTTTTTATTTCATCATATTTTATCATCAACTTAAAAGTTTACTTCTATCATCACTAATAAAGAATAAACTTATATCTGTTGCATCATGTTTAAATGACGCATTAACAAAATCGATTGCTTCATATTTTTTTGTTTTACGCATCCTCTTTAAAGGTAATTTGAACAAGTAATGTGAAAGCCTAAACCCGGTAGCTCATCCATCCACGCCATCTAAACACACATTAAGCTTATCACAAATTAAAATTTCCAACTGACGACTCGTCACAGGTAAGTGACAGCACTAATAAATGTGTCATTGCTTTTATTTTTCTTTTACGCGCGCCATCAATGTCACATCTTACATGATTTAAAAGTTCTACGGCCTTTCTTTGTTTCGTTCGAATTGAGAATACGAAATGTGACGCAATAGTATTGGCGTTTGGACAGATTAAAAATAGAATTCTATTTCGGACCATAGACATTATTTGTATTATATTAACCATAGACATTGTCTTATTCTGTCAAGGGTTGTGCGACAAATCGTCATAACTGTCTCGAAAGCGTAACTAACTTGACAGTTAGCTTATAAATCGCCTCAAGACTAATTGTTAGTATTGGTTAGAATGGAATGTTGGAGCAACACGCGTAAATATGCACGACTATGTGCATTAATTATCCCGGATCCAAATTTGGACTAACCGCGCTTTAAAAAGACAATTTCACTCCTACGCTCTGATTGTTTCAAGGTTATAATTAATGGAATAATTTTACATTAAATAGTATTCGAACATGACTTTGAGTTTTTTAATTCAAATGTTTTTTAATGTTATTCTATAGTAGAGCAGTACGATCATTTGCATTCGCGTAGGTTATGAATTTGGAATGAAGGAAAATTTTTAGGTTATTCCTAACCTCAAAATTTTGTACATTAAAAAAATCGATCAATTTTTATCAGATTGTCATCCGTTTGTCAAACACCCTTTTGTTACAAAAATCAAAGCAATTCGAGTATGTCTTGCTGACCTAAAATCATAATATTTTCTAAGAAGCAAAATAGGTTTCAATTTTACTACTTAGTAAGATGAGTTTATCTTGACTTCATACCTATAAGCCACCATTTTTAATTAAACCGTTTCCAGTTGGGAGTAAATGAGAAATAAGTTTCGGGATTCCCGTTTTTACGCGCGTATAAAATATATTGTCTATAGAAGTCATTTAACAAATATAAATAAACATAGGTATTACAAGTAATATAAAATTGGTCACGTAAGAATGGATGACGCGTGCGGCGTGACCACGTATGCCTTTATTTCAATACCGTGACGGTACAATCGAAATAATTAAATATTTAAAAGGTCGATCGTTAATAGACTTTGAACATTCCTGATATAAAAATGACCACGACTTTTTTATTCGTTACAATAGATGTTAGATTAGATTCAATATTTGGGAAAAGATTTTAAGCCAATGATAAGTTTACATATACAGCCTACTGCCTACATAATATTATGTACTACGCAAGATGTAGTTAATACCTTCAACGTTTAGCATTATTCCACATTATGCGGGATAATGTTATAGTTGGATAACTATGAATATAAGTCGGTTTTTAATAACGTTTCGTTAATTATGCAAAGTTCTCCACCAATAACATCCTAAACTAATCTCAGTACATTAAGGGTAATAAAAACTAAACTGAAACTTATATATTTATTCACGTGTTTTAGTCCCCAAGATGGATGGTGGTCGTATGGCGGCGGCTTTTGCTAAATCTATTTTAGTTTTTCATTCGTGACACATATGGTGTTAGGCTTTTGTTTTGCTAATAGCACGCCGAGCATATGGTCAATCGCTTTAAATTTAGGACAATACAATGCTATTTTAAACGGACGGATGGCCAGGGTGGAAAGGTTTTTGGGTTAAACCACGTCTGGGGAATCGGAATTATGGGTTTAAATGTGAGATGTTAGTAGCATAGACGTATTTCGCATAGACTGAAAGTCGCTTGATAATCGATCCGCCGTAAGTGAAGCCAAAACTGAAGCTCCACTCCGAACACAATCGATGTCGATTTTTATTATTTTCGAAATAGTTTTTGAGCATCTTCGAATTAATATAAAAACTTTTTTGTTTCTGTTTCGATAACATTCCGATAAACTGATGTGCGATCCGATTCTTTATTAGAGTATATTAAGTCTCATAGCTCGTTTAGCAGTATCAAACATTTTCGATATCGACGACGATTGCATTCGGAGTAGATACTCAGTATTTATGTAGGTAGATGATACGTACCCAAGCCAACCGATTGTGACCTATAAATGTGGAAAAAATGTATGAACCCTATACTATAACGACGATTAACAAGCGAATTTTAATGCTGCACTGCAGCGACGATAATATACCGTGTAATGTGACAAAATTGTCCATTTTGAAATGGCTTCACTTTGTGTATAGTACGCGTCACGAATCTTTAGCGCTAAACGAAACCTGCGCAGAGGTCAAAATAAGGTATCGAGGCAGCGGCGCGGCGCGCGGGGCGCGTGATCGACGGGCGCGCGAGCGTTGATTGGTTGTCCCAGTCGTGTTGTCTTTCTCGCACCAATACGATATTTACGAGCACGATTCTACCGATGCGCAGCTATTCTCGTCAATCGCTAAACATAAATGACGCTTACTATACTCATAGAGTGGTTCAAGGTTTATTGGTTATTGGTTAGTATATAGTATGTATGTATGTATTTGAACTGAAGGATCCTTGTCGGATCGCTGACTAGGCGGTCGTTAGGCACCAATGCGTTTAAAGGATTAATATGGAATAAATACGTATTATTATTATATTTGATGGTCTTATGTCCCAATGAGGGACTTGAGTGATCTTTGACTGTGACCGTAGAGAATGTGGAAAAATAAGTGATTGTAAATTAAATCAAAAGACAAGTGAATTTTTAACTCACTCCCTTTTAACATATTTTTAAAGTAAGTAATCTAAAATACTAATAAAATACTTTTTAAGTACAGTTCTATTAAATTTTACGTATAAAATTTAATAAGATAGCAGATAAGAATATTTTAATTCTACAGCTTAAAAAGTTTTTGGTAGTTAGAACTCTGAACAAAATTACAAAGGCCAATTGAAAAATAATTGGTAAACGTAGCCCACATATTAATATCCTTATTGAGGGTCACAAAAGCACGCAACTAAATAATAAGGAAATAATTTATCTTTTTCATAGATTAGGACAATTAGTGGACAGATAACGAAACTCCATTTATCGGATATCCTTTGGTACGGTCGACAACACAAGTTTCCACCACCACTAAAATATTTCATTCCTTAAATTGTTACTCCCTGAATTTTATAAATAACTAATAGGGTGATTATTATATCATTTTGTCATGACAATTGATTATACAAATTTTTAATTTTAACATTTTTAATATACTTTTTTGCACACAGTACTTAATGCGTAGAATGTAGATAACCTAAAAATGCATTCAAATTAATGAGTTCGATTTTAGACCATTTCGTATAGGTAATAAAAGTTATATTAAATTGTTATAGAATATGCGTTCCTTTTCACATAGTTACCGAATATACTGGCCTATAAATTTCTATGAATGTCAATTTTGTATGGGAACTACAAATACATTGTTTGTATTAGCTAAAGTAATCAACTAATGTTGTCATTAGAAGTTTTCAAAATATAAAAGTTTTCTTTGAATTTCATTGTTATTATTATCTTGTTTGATATTATATTACGAAGAATGTATACTTTTCTATGTTAAGCATTTTAGATAAAATCAAATGTTTCTAGATAATATAACTTTATCTATGAAAAGGTTTAGGTATCGTAGTTATTTACATTTTACAATTACGTACAATTATCCTTGTTTGTTTTTTAAATATATTTTAAAACTTTCTTTCACAGTATGCCGTTTTTTAAATTTAGAATTGCCATTTTACAAAAATATGAATAGACGTTATTTGTATTTTTAAATACAAATCACGTTACTAAAATATCACACGCAAGTAAGCTCAGCTTAGTATAATTATCTTTTAACAAAACACACATGAACATACTATGTATTTTACCGCCGACTGTGATTTATTACTGAACGAAAATAGTGCAACGTCAAACTTCACTGAATTGACAGTTTTACTAATATCGTAGATTTGTTTTTTTATTTATGGAGTACCAGTACATTAAGAATTATTTTTATGGCCTTTGTACAATATCGTTTGTAGTAAAGACTTATTTTTAATGTTTAGTGTAAGACAGGGATGGTGATGAAATGAAAAAATATTTTGAGCACGGTTTTAATTTTTACATTATGCCTATTAGTCACGAAATTCATCACGCACTACAAAAAAGTTTCAACTTTATATGTTATTAATTATGTTTTGTATCGATAAAATGTCTCAGACAATTATTTTGTAATAAAATATTTGAGATTTACACGTTAGTAGGTACGTAAAAGTTCGCTATTCCTGGTTTAGGTAAATAAATTGTCTATTATTAAGGCCAAATTTGTAGGGTGACAGTATGGCATGAGATTAGGGGAACATGGTAATTAAATTCGTGACAATATGCATTTAGGGGATGTTATGGTAATTGGGTAAAAGTAATTAAATGTCCTGACATAGTTTTAGCAATGTTCATGTAAGAACATAATGAAATACACTTATGAGGAATTGTCTATTTTGATACAAAATGAGGTTATTCTGACATAGAGTAAAAACACCTAAAAGAATATGAGGACGCAAAATGAAGTCATTTTAAATGAGACAATTAAACTACTAAAATAGATAGTCGCCGCAGTTCTTCGCATCAAATTTTTTATATTTTTTCGTAGATTTTAATTTTCCCATGTTTAAAAGATAAATTTCTTATAGCTGCAACATTCAGTGAGCATGTGTGTGTGTCAGTGAGTATTAAGACTACTTACTTTAGGCTTTACTTACGGCGGACCTATTATTAAGGGACTATCAGTCTATACTATTCTAATTTCTGGAATAATAATCGACACTCAATAACACCTAAGTACTATTCAGCCGCATGAAAAGGAATAAGTAAAACGTTAATTTTTTCAAGTAAATCGTGTTTTTACTTTTTAGTTCCAAAACGTCGCGTTGTCTTAATTCGTACGTGATATCTCTATACACTATTTGACAGTCAAACGTCAAAAATTCAATGAACGGTTTTTATTTTATTCAATTGGATTTATCGATCCACTTTCAACTGAAGTGTTCTGTGAATCACACGCTCTCGGTTCCCCATAGAATTTGAATGGGGCCCATTAAATCATCAATGTGCGTTCGTTTAGTTATAAACAAAGAGAAAATTGGGATCTTTTTATAAATAACAATAGATGTCTAAGGGCCTCGTGCCCCTCACAAAAAATGGGCACCAATTCAATCTTTTTTGTTTAGATTCTTTTTACTATTGGTTTGTATATCATGAATTAATTATTATTCGTATATTATTTTATTCTTTTTACTATAGTAAATTCTTATTATATAATCGGATGTGTTCAAAAAGGACATAATTTATCGTTAAAATGTATATCGGTATACGTTTGCTAAATATCAGTAGTGAAATTTCGTCCTAAATAATGTTAATAATACTTTTGAAACATAGAACCCTAGTTCGCCAAAAATATTTTAAACTTGTTTTCCCTAAAACAGTTGCATAACTTTTTTTCATTTATAAGTTTAACTTTATCAAAACTTAAGCTATCTGAAGTGCGCTGCGGGTGGTTAGCCAAGGCAGCTGCGCGCGCGCACGTGTCGTCGGAAGTTGCAACATGGAACCTAGCACTATTGTTTTAGCGAGCAGGTTTTAAGTCTTTTTTCTGAAACTTGAGTGTTCGGAGAAAGCTCTCCAAAATCCAATTCAATCGACCAAAGAGAACGGGAAACTACTTCCTGTTTTATTTATAACTCAAAAAAAAATGTGATTATGAACCATAATTTATGATTAAAAGTATCATCTTTTGGTAACAAGCAATAGTACTGAATAGAAAATCTTTCTTCTATTTTATTACATCAAACAAAAAAACTTATAGCAAAATATTATCTTTAATTGATACAGATCACATAACACTTATAATATCTTGAAATTTTACTTGATTAAAACCAGCTATACCATATCGATTTTATCTTATGAGACTCGCAAAGTTCATTCTCTTTCTTTGTTTCCCATACATCTTATAGCCCTTTAATCGAAGGGTGGCACCCTTCGGAATGCCACGTGCAGTTATTTTTTGCACTGCATAATACATATAGCGTTACTAATCCTTTATGATTTTAGGTTTTGTGATATATCGACTATATTGCTATTTGTATACGTTATTAATGACGCAGGGCGTGTTTCTTGTTGGTAGATGGCAGGGATGATTATAAAAAAAAATTGTAATAATATCTAAAATATCACAACATACAAATAACTAAATGTTTTTAAATAAATTCTGATATACAATACAACGCTTTTGTTATCTTATAAACATTTTTTTCAATATTTCGTAGTTTTTGTTCTCTCGTCAATATCATAGATACTAACAAAAGGTATGGTATTGCTCTTTCAACTCAACCCTATTCATTCTATTACCCAATAACTGTAAACGTCCGCGAAGTAAACAATGTAGATTTGTGCAAAATTTCTTCACGTTTAAATGCGAGGTGGACGCGACGATAAACAAAAGAGGAGCTTGCAAGTTTGCAACCAGCTTCTACACCACAGACACAGCGATATGGCCACCCTACGCACACACGCACACATACACGACAACAAGTCACAACTTGCACAGGCCGTCCGCCGTAGGCTTTATGACATTTCATTTGCTCGCCGGCAGCCGCGGTGAATGGACGCGCCGCGCGTACTAAGTTCAGTGTCGTGTTGTGTATGAACAGTCAAGATGGTGCGTAGCTTGTCGCAATGGACGAAGACTCTCAGCTTCCCTTCGAGGCTGTCCCCGAACAGGACCTCGAAGGAGAGCGTGGTGAACGTCCAGCCGAGCTCTCCGGGGGTGTCTCCTACGCCGAGTGCCAGTTCCCTCCCGCAGGGATCCGAAAAAACTATTTCGCCGATCCCCATCACAGAAATCAGTCAAATTGTAAGTCCCCTTTCCCTTTTATGTAATAGGTTTGGACCCTCTTTTGCGTAGGGTTTTATGTAAACAAGATTTTTGCAAGATAAGTTATTTTGAGTTTAACAACTGGTGTTTTCACAATTATAATTCATCAATGTAAAATTATTGTTAAGTTTACTTCTTACTCATTTTTATCTTGGAACTGATCTTAAGATAACGATTAAATAAATGTTAATATGTACAAGTTATCAAATTATGTCACTTATTTCGACTTGTGAAATCTTGATACGTAAGTTAGTAACACTCATTGTGTTTACAAACACTCGAGTTAATTGTAAAAATCACGGTTAAATATAACTGGTTCTCCTTAAATGACAGGATACGTGTCGAAAATGCGAAATGGTACGCCTTATAAGCCTGCTATTAAGCTATCTCTCGAAGGAAACGAAAATACGTGTTTTGTTTCTCACGCACTAACTTAAGTGAAAATCACACAGGTGACAAATTAGAGTTCTATTGACGGTTTCGTTTGTTACTCGATAAGAGTGTCGCGTGTTCACCGTTCAATGGTTATACAACATTGCGGTGTTGTTTGTCGGGCTGTGTCGTGGTCGGGTAGCCGGTGCTCGACGCAGTGTTCCGTTATATTTGTCCCCCTTGCAATCACCTTGGCAAGGCCGCACAGAGATGCGAGTTTTTGCAAAGTATCATACCTAGTACATGACTTTCACCTTTGAGATGCCTTTCTAAATACTGAAGTTTCAAATTATTTAGGTCTTCAATTGATTTTGCGAATGTAACGCTCGATTTTACCAATAGTTTTTAAGCGCGCATGGTGTACGTAAATACTTCAATTATATTAACATATTTGTAAATATAATTTTCTGAGCACTAAATCCTGTTATACCTACAATTTACAATTTAATTAATATAGAACTTTAAAATTGGCGTGAATTAACAAATTTGTATAACTCTTAAACTTTGCTAAATTGATTTTAAATTTCAAATATCTCAATATTTTTTATTTTAATCTATATTCCTATTTCCTAATGGATCGTAGACAAAATTAAGAAAAGCAAATTTATGCAAGTATGTTTTACAATGCCTATTTCAAATTTTATTACAAGGTCAAAAGCATTTATCATTTTAAGTTCAGCCTTTAAAAATGTCAAAGTACGCCTCCGTACATAACACATTGCAATAAATTAAGAAACGCACTAAAAAGTATATTCAATTGTAGTCGTTAAATAAGAAGTCATCAATTTCCGAACGATTTCTGGGATTTATAGCGCTGGCCAGTATTAATAAGTTATTTGACGTTTAGTATACTCTGTAGTGGTGTGCCGTTTGGCGCGAAATGCGAATGCTTTATTCAATAAATCTGGAATGCAGACTGATTGCTACAACATACAAAGTTGCCCTCCGTTAAACCTTACCATGGTTATTGACACAAGACAAGCTTAATAAAAATGAGTTTATAACGACAAGCACTTATTTTAATAGCAAAGAAATGGGATGGCGTTTCGAAATATCCATATGCGTCGTAACTCACGCATGCGCTAATGGCTGTCATAGCTTTCTCGTTTTGCTTGAACTTATAATCGCCTGGTCAAATGGTTTAGCGTGATTCATATAGAATAAAGATAATTTGTAAATGTATCACGCTTTCTTTTTAGAATGTATTGATGTACGTTACAATTAATTCCAATAGACACATATGGAAAGTCCTTGCCGTATGTATTTATTAGGTATTTTATTGTCTGTGCCGGAACGAACATCTGCGTGTCAAATTCCTGTGTGCCATGTGCAGGCTGGTGGGAAGCGAACCGTGTACACATGAGGTTTAAAAAAAAGTTTTAACATTTTGAAATTGGAACTTATGATTATGTCACGGATAGCATACTGGTTATTTTTTTATTTGGTTTAAAAGATTTATAAAGTATAAGAACTTCAGGCTCTGTTAAACTGTGTTTTGCTGATAACAATTAAGTGACAAACTCATAATATAGGCCTAGACAATTTCATGGAAATAACGTTAAAAGTCAACAATACATGTAACTATATAAAAATTTTTTTTGGAAATTTTTCTAGAGGACAACTACCGGTTTCAAGTGGTCGGTTAGTCTAATAGACCAGGTTATTAAATAGCATAAAGGAAGAGGGTGTATTTTTTCTAACGTCAGCTGTTCGGAACCTCACACTTGGAAGCCCATTGAATGCCGGCGAATAATAGAGATTTCTTTGTAAACATTCCGATCTTATATGTTACTAGCTGTTGCTCGCGACTTCGTCCCCGTCGGATCTATTTCTATTTTTATGTTATAGTGAGTCAATCTTAGAAGATAGTTATATACTGTCGCGGACTTTTTTTATATCATTTAAAGAGGAATAATTCTTTCACATATATTATTTTTGTATCTTGAACCGTTTTCGCAGCGCACGCAAAGGAAGCTCTCAAAGATGAATAATTTTGTCCGTTTTTTCCATATTTTCCATTATATCTTCGCTCCTATTAGTCGCAGCGTGATGTTATGTAGCCTAAAGCCTTCCTCGATAAATGGTCTATTCAATAAAAAAAGAATTTTTCAATTCGAACCAGTTGATCCTGAGATTAGCGGGTTCAAAAAAACAAAGAAACAAACAAACTCTTCAGCTTTATATATTAGTATAGATATATAGATATTGAAGTAAGGGTCAATAGAATTTACGTTTATAGCAATTTTTAATTTCTCATAGTGGTCCTAGCAGTTAACATTAAAACGTTAAAATAATCCAAAATAACATATTTGTTATACTAAAACAAACAATTTTATATTTAAATTTAAAATTTAATATTTTTTACTACTATGCGTATAAAACCACAGGTCGCAGTTAGTATTTATAAATATTTATAAAACTGTGTAATATTATTATACTTAAATATTTGTAAATATAAAATACAATAACGCATTTTCACAGTTGCGTGCGCGCATGTGACTGGTCATCACATTTTGAAGGTCGTAATAAGATGCTAGTTACTTGTCTGATTGTCTG
>JADANM010001810.1:9616112-9635685 GCA_026213755.1 Eurema hecabe
AAACAACAATTTTAACAATGATAAAATAGGCCAATATTTTTTTACTAAAATATGTAATAATCAGGAGTTTGTTTTTGTTATTTGTATAACTAAGGGACTATTTATTTAACGATGTTTTTGTATGGATGTTGTTTTTGTAGATTTTATCTAATGAGCTTACTAACTACGCGCCGCGGGTTTGTTCGTGTTTCTATAGCCTTTAACTTTAACGTTAGGTTAAAAGTGTATGTTATCGGAGATAGTATAGCTTTACAATGGCAAACATAGGTTCAAATGTTTCTTATTTAAGAAATATAAGTTTTGATTTCTAAGCGAAATTAAAACGATAATATTTTCTAAAAGCTAAATTTAAAAAAAGAAGCAAGGTTGTCTTATTTTTTTTTTAATTTATTTAGAAATTTAAATGTTATTTTCTAGTTGAATATATTATTAATTTTTAGTTTTATCGAATCTAGCTAGAGTCATTTCAATCTTCCGTCTTGAAACTTTATACCCATACCAGTTAAATGGGAATCAATCACGTCATTCATATCAATAATTAGGTGACATCAGCGGATGTCGTATGATAGTTATAGAATAAGGGGTACGGATGCAAAAAAAAAAACATTGAGGATGAATATGGGATTTGATATCAGATAAAAGCTATTGCTAGAATTTTTATTATGTTGACGTTTATTTGAATTTTTAGTAACCCTAATATGACGGTTAATTTACCATTTTTTTCTATCTAGGAACCTGATTAAATAGCGCGATTTATGACAGTTCAGTGTTGCCACAATTTTGACAATCACGAAATTCGCAAATCAAATTGAGTGCGCATCAAATTGACGTTGACAATTTCCAATTTGTCACTGTCATGAAGTAAAATTTTATTTGCCTTTGAACGTTTTTTTTTTAATTATACGAGAAGGGGCGCAAGGGAAGTGATTAACCGTTGATAAAATTTCGGTTTCATGCGCGTGTTGCCTTTAAAAGCCTACTAAGTTATTAGTATCTAACATAACCTTGATAAAAACGGCAGATGCAGCATACCACGGCAGCACCTGCGCTGACAGATGTTTCGACAAATATTTCGGAAGATTTAACACGCGAACAGCTGACGGCAAAAACCACTACCTGGTCTCAGTCAGCTGATTTTGCAGCTGACGCCCATTCAGATTTGGGATTAATCTTTGCGAGTCGCGATGAATAGACATCGGGTTTATTGAACTTGTACATAATATGGTTGTGAAGACAACAATTTTCGTACGTTATCCGTAGGCTTTATTTTATGGTATGTTGCACTATTGTTACGAAAATAAAATGTAAAGGCTGGTTTGTCTTGCATATTTTTTATATAGTAATAATTAGTAAATGAGTAAATGAACCACTTGATAAAAAGTGGTCAACGCCGACCTCGTGTTGTCAAATTTCTACTATAGGCAAATTTTGTTTTGAACTTCTGATACTACCGACAACCGACCTTGATACTATACCAATATGTTACTATACCAACTTTCAGGTCAAAATAAGAGACTAAACTATAGTATCATACGTTGTATAATCACCAATAACAATAACAGAAATATCGTCATTTTGAATATAAAAAAACGAAGCCATCAAATCACCCAATTTCGTAACATAAAGATTATTCAAACAAGCTGTTCTATTCAAGATGGCGATAACTTTAACAAAAACAGTCATTGTCATACAAACGTTTGGACCTCTCCCAGCTGTTTTAAAAGAAACCATTTCAAAGGGCTCTTTAAATTTCGTAAACAGTGTGCGTCTGGTTTTTCTCTGTTTGTTGCTGTTAAAGCCCTCCCTTTGATTTTGAGTACCTTTTAACCTTCGATCTGTATATATTGAGCTATTTTTAATTTGATATAGTTCGGTCTATTGAATAGGTTAATGTTAGGTTAGGTTATGTTCGGCGATTGGATTTATTTTTGTATGCACTTTTATCGTTTAATTCGCTTTATTGTAATCTACACTGGTATTATAAAGATGTAAAGTTTGTGTGTTTCTTAAATAGTATTGATCCACTGAACCGATTTTAAAAATTCTTTTACCAATAGAAAGCCACATTATTGCTGAATGTCATAGGCTATATAAAAAACCGAATAATATAATTATCATTATGCCCAACGAAGTGGGCACGGGTAAGCTAGTAATGTTTATAGCAACACTTTCGAATAATTAAAATTGCTACAGATAAAAAATACTTTTCATAATCGTTACTCGTGGATTATAAAAGTTTTATAAACTACCTATTATGTAAAAAATCAAAGGGTTATTCAGACCTTTTCAGATCCTTTACATCTATAATTACAGTACAATAAATCTCTTAGTTTATCATTTTAAGGATTCAATGGATCAAAGTTTTTTGTAATTACATAGCTTCGTTCGAGTGGGTGATGGATTGTGAGAAAACGGTGATTTTGGTTTAGCTTTGTTTATTAAAATCTTTAATGCATATCGGATACATATAAATTCCGTGGTCTTTTTTTATATGTCCTGTAATTCTTGCTAAATGGTTTTTTGAATAGTTTTGTTAACGAAATTTACATTTAGATCGAAAAGGAGAAAACACTTAACGTATTTAATATCTAGTTAGCTTTTGAACTAAATACATGTTAAAAAAACAATTTTTAAATTGACTTCAGCCCCACTTGGTACTTAGTATAGTAATAAACAGTCGCTTTTCTTTTTCCTCAACGATATTATATTAAATAGATGCGTTATAAGCGCAAAATCTCCTTTATTCTCGTTGGTTTTATCATTTTTGGTTGATTTGTTGGTGTGTAACATATCTATTAATTGTAATAATCATTGTTCGTCCCTTTATATGCTTAGATCTTTAAAACTACGTGAAGTATTTTGGTGTGGGTTTTAATATATAGAGTAATTCAATATATTTTTATGTATTGTTAATACAATATGCATTTATAAGCCGGGGCGTAACAGTAGGTTAATAAAAAACTCACTTATTCTAATCATTCATCCACAGAAGAATAACATACATCATTTATATCAAAGATAAGTGTTTAATCGGTAACTATAAATGCCTATTTTTGAAATGATTGACATTAATAAGATCGGTTCTCATGAGCAATAATTATGGTTCATGATATTAGGTTACGAACGTACAATTATCGTATAGAGAAATAGGTAGCAGTTGGTCTATTTAGAAGGAATTACTTTTAAAGGTAGACTTCCTAAGACGGGGCTATGGTTATTTAATTAGTTAAGTAAGTCTTTCTAGAAAAATCCGATTACTTGTCTACTTTATTGGTTGTTTATAATACCTACATATATTTAATTTAATAACAAATTGTTCTATATTTGCCAATATAATAGGACATTGTGCTCTACCAATAAAAAGTATGTAGGTAATTGTACTACCAATAGTAGAATAATTTTAATAAAATTCAAACACAAAATTAACAATAAATATTTCCTACAATTTAGTAAACTAAAATACATCCATCATCATCGATCGTCTTCAATTTAATAAGCTTATTTAATTAGTATCGACTGACAATTGACCGGATGCACCGCCATATTTAAACTTTGATCGCAATTTAACGCGACCGCACTAGACATCCGGTCAGAATGTCGTTTAATTTATTTTCAAAGGAAAATAGACCATAAAATTGTATCTAATAAAAAACATATTTGAATAATCCAAGCTAATGGCTTCTTTACTCAAAATAGGAATCTAGGTTTAAAGTATTTAGGCTTAATTTCAAATGAATTTAATTCTTCCTTTAAAAGTCAAGACCATAACAAGACATTAGACAAGTCACTGAATAGTTATTCAATATAAGTTAATATTGAGTACGAGAAAACTATATAGGTATGCTTGTTTTAGCGAAAACGTGTCATTTTAGTGTTTATTCTTATCTTATAACTGAATATCTAGAATCTAGATTGTGGGTGATGCTTATATTTTAGAGTCTTTATTAAATGAAGTAATATTACAATTAACCAATATTAAATTCAACCTCGGAAGAAATCGCTTATCGCTATAAATTTATAAAACCGCCAATTGAGTTCAAAAGAGTAATCTCTTTTTTGCAATGAATGAAAAAAACAAAGACTATATAAAATCTAATTACGACATTTTAATAATATTATTATGAATCCCTTTCCATTTTACGTATTTCCTATGCGGTGTCAGTCGGTGTGTCCGTGCGATAAGGTAAAGATTAAATTTGGCAGGAAGTCCGATGATATCCTGAGGATAAAACCTTTTTTTTAAGTAAAAAAAAACTACACTAGTTTTATGACGTCACTACAGTATTAAAAATCATTTACCTCTATGCATGTACTGTGCACATAAATCGTCTTGAATCACTCTTTTCTGACAAAAAAACTACATGAATATCGATTGCGTAGTTGTAAAGATTCAAGCAAACGTAGGGACAGACAGAAGTTGTTTCATACTAAATAATGTATGTATTATGCGCATAAACATTCCTGAATTTCTCTATCTGACAAATAAACTAGAGGAACATTTAAGCTTACGTAAGGATAAATAGAATAAAGCGATTTTTTTATACTATGTAATTACGAAGACTATGCGACCGGGAAACCCTCCTCTTCTTCCAAAATAGTTATTACTAGTATGTACTAGATATCATTACATAAAACAATAGCTTCTTGGATAATCTGTACGCGGCATGAATGGCGATCACGGTCGCGATTCGATTACTGTGGGAGAGTTCAAAAAGCCCAGTTTACTCATCGTTTTGTTATGCGCACGCGCATTTTAAATTTACAGCCAATATAACTCGTAATCGGTTTTAAAAATCGTTCGTACATGGCAACTTCAATATGTGATAAATATTGCAGTAAATTATTTTGGCTACGTTTTCAAAAGACGATAAATATGGAATGTTCGTATACGGTAGATTATACATTTGTTTTTGAGTCAAATAATTCTGAAAATATTGTTTATATTTTAAGTGGAATAATTAATAACATTATAATTAACCTTCAAACGGTACAACGCATTTGTCCTTAGGCTGTATTCTATAGACGAATTTTGAAAATGGCAACACCAATTTACTCATCTCATTGTTATATCGTTCCCACGGACGACCGCGACGATGCACGCAAGCTTCTTGTATTTTTTATTCCAATAACACATCCGCGCTTCGTAAAGGAGCCAAATAAAATAAGACTTTTATGATAGCCATTTGATTGTTCGTATAGACTATCATTATAGTACATTATCTGTTCCACAGATGCGTAAGCACTTTTTGACGTGTGTAAGTAGCGTGATTAATTATCTGTTTAAGTCCATTTCTCCATATGGTTTACCGCTTACATTAAGCCTAATCATTCTTCCGCGCGTTCTCAATTCGAAATTACGATCATTAGTTTCCCTCACATTATGTCACTGTCAAATTGATGTTTTGATTTTTTTATAAGATAGTGTACAGATTGCTCTATTCTTTGGAAACATGTTACGTGTTAGTAAACCACACTGCAATCTTAAACTGTAGGAAGTTTTGCAAGCCTACTTTGAGACCGGTTTGCCGCTTCGCAGTTTCGCTTCGGCTGGCGTAAAATTGTTCTTAGTGTTTCGCTATAGAAATAATGAAAGACATAAAATAAATTAGACGTTAGGCTAGTTTACGTAATTGTTTACATTTAATCTATGGTGTTGTTACTTGTTCATAAAAATACATTGATAGATATTCGATAATTTTTCAATTTCGTAAAAGATATTTTTAATCGTTTTGTAGGATCAATTATATTATGATACAAGGGATATTATGATCACGTCATAAACTATGAAAAAAATTTGCAGTAATAACTATTAAAAGTACTTTTTCAAGCCGTATATAATAAAGCTATAATTAATTTACATATTAATATGACAAAAACAAACTTTTAATAGCTGTTCAAAGTATTTCCGTCGTCACTAAGTAATGGAATATAAAATTTCAAGGCACAATTGTTGAAATGGTGCCCATATACAGGCAGTCAGGTGGCCCGTGGGTGTTCAGGTGTGGCGTTACCTTTACCATTTATATTAGTTAATTTGCCTATTTTTGTGTGAAGTGTCGTGTCACCATAATTAAAAAATATATTTTGTGCCAGTGAAATCTTTTTTGATTAAACTTTTTAAATTGGGAATTGTTAGTGGCCAGTTTGTTTTGATAATAAGTAAAAATAGTTTTGAAATTTAAATTAAGAATGAGCTACATAGATTTTCTGTATGATTTGCTCGAGGTTTGTTACTATTTTTGTTTATTATATACCAATTTTTTTTTTCGAACGTTTTTGAAATAACCTAAATTCATAGTTAGTTTAAACAAACTTAAATCATTTAAATACGTAATAAAAGATAACGTTCGTAATACGTATGAGTGTTCAAAATTCTAAGAAGACATTACCGATGCGCCTTAGCCCGTGTGAATCTGTAATTATTCCAACAATGGCCGCCAGTTACCTCGACTTGATATTAAGTCTTTAATTTTTAATGTTGTTATTAAATCATTACTTAGTAACTAGATAACGATTACCATCGACAAATAATTATTGTACCTATTTTTTTTATTAACTAAATAGATTTTAGAATTGAGTGTTCTAGGGTGGTTGTTTAAAGTTTCCAAAGTGGGAATGGGGAAAAAGTGGGAGGTCTCGGGGAAGTGAGGAAGGAAAAAAATATAATAAAATAGCTCCACGAATCTTGGGCGACGATGACCACTTTCCATAAGACGGCTTGCCTGCTCGTATAATCCATACTTACTAATATTATAAACATGGAAGTGTCTCTGCATGTTTGTCTTTCACGGCAAAACGGCTGGACCGATTTCGTTGAAATTTGGTATGTAGATAGATGATTAAAACATAGAAAACTTTTTATCCCGGTAGACCTCCGCGAACGGGAACCACGCTTTATTATTTAATATGCAATGCACGAAATACATTCACATAGTATAAATATATTATTACTCGTTGAGTCAAAAGTATAGTTTTACCTATAAATGACAAAACATAAAACTGTCCAAATAAGGTCAGAACTACTGTAGACGTCTGAGGAATGCTTCGACCCGTTGGCTCTAGCTCGTATGACGGGTTCGATTCCGACATGTCGGTACATGTCAATGTGGACGGACCAAATTCGATAAAGTTCTTTAATTATATAGCTTTTTTAATATCGACGTGTGGCCAAACGTATACAGCCATCTTAATATTTTTTAGAATTTTATAGATCTGAAATGTCTATTGTTATGTAACTGATGTACCGCATTTGATGAAACTGTTGTGGGAGCGATGTTAACCCACATTCTAATAATCAGATAACATCATTTAATTTGTACCTATGTTTGTGTGTCTACAATTGTACAAAACTTCTTATTACAAAATTGACTTTTAAATTCGCGAGGTTTAATTGTTTTTGTTTCGAAAATCATGTACAACCTACCTATGTAATAGAATGATCTATCGCACTATAAAGTCTGAAGGTTAGTTTGTTTGAATGTGTTAATCTCTGGAACCAAGGAAGGGATTTTAAAGTATTTTATATGTGTTCCCTAATATTAGATAGGTATATGGAATTATGAATTTTACTGACGGTATACATATTGGACATAATATATACTTCTTCGGCGTGTTACTGACAAGGGTGGTCATCTTGAGACCTTTTTTAATTATTTGGTAACTACCACGTTCCTCATTGAGTATTAGTTTGGATCAGTCATTGATAAGACCACATACATGCTAAATACTAATGTTAGATTATTAAGTCAAATAGATGTAACGAATTTATGGTTCAATTACAAACAATAACATAACAAACGCTTGTAATATACAATAAACAAAAAATATTTCCGCTTTTCTATTTCCAATAAAAAATTCGCTCTTCCAAGCTTTTTTTAAATATTATCGAACTGTTCGGTAAATAAGGGTGTCCTTACATATTGATAAGGTTAGGATATTTGCGGACGGTATTTGAACTATTTCCTTTGATATTTCGTACAGGAAGTGGTCTTATCAAACATTCATGACGTCACTGCGAGTACGCGATGGACATTCTAATCTGTGGCTAGTAACGCATTTTTTTTGTAAATACAAAAAAACTTAAAACTATAATTTTTGTTAAGAAAGTAACATTTATTGGTTTTCAATAATATTTAGTTACAACAGGAATTTAAACAAATAATGTTTTGCTTAGTAAATCCAGTTTAAGGGATTTAAATGATGGCGTATATAAATAAGTATTTTCTAGAACATTCTAGATTAAGTCAGTAACTCCTAACACCCGTTAAAACATTTAATTTTAAAAGGATAACCATAAAACCTTTTAACACTCCAAGTTAAGTCGTAACACCGTCTTCACAATTCATTTATATCGACTTGAAAAGTAGAAACGAATGCTAACAAAACACGATTTATGAGCTATAAAACTATCAATTAAACTTTGTAAGTGTAGTGCTTATTATATGTATATTTATGCCTATGTAACATGTACACTTAATAAAATAAGACATTTCAAAATACTCTGTTACCAAAATTAGTAGGTTGTAATATGTATAATTGACTACAGAAGTAGATATAGGAATATTGAAATTTACACATCGCAACAGTCTAGATTTATGTCATAGACAGTAAAATGCTATGAATAATTTTCAAAAAACAGGGAACACTGATTCAATTAAGGATATATTTTAGTTCTAAGATATTTTGCGATGTTGAATTTGTTGGTATAGTTTTGTAATCTGTCTTATACTTGTGAAATATTTTTTTATATGTTTTGAAGAGCAATTGCGACTGAGCAAGATGTTTTAGTACCTATAAATACTAGGCGCTTTCCCAGTTTTGAGACAGCATTTCGTATAGTTAAGTCTAATAGTGTATAGTATTTCGTATAGAGAAGAAAAGGCTGTCGCCTAAAGTAGTATAAATAAGTAACTAAAGAGAAATTCCTACAAATTTTCTCACGAAACGCAGTGACTTGTTTTCTGAAAGACGTAAAAGACGGTGTTTTTTTTCATTAGTTTATCATTTCACATCATTCTATCCTCATCAATTCCATAAAATTAAGGTCAAGCTAAAACATAATCTCTTTGAAAGGTGATTTAATAATTTAATAATTGTTGCATTGTAGACCACCGGATACACGTTCTGATAACTTGAAGCGCAAACACTATTGCTTAAATGTATTATAACTGTGGTTTTATATGCTCTTAAGTACGTTTAATGAATGAAGTGTTTTTGCCCAATGTTAAAAGCAAGTAAGTTTAAAAAGAAATAGTTCCCAGCTTTCGTAAAAGAATTTGTTATTACGATACGATGTCGGGATGTAAAGTATATTATGTTCTAATTCAGGGTTTTATCTACATGTATGGTAGACCTCAGCCATATCTATTCAAAAGTTTTTTATGTAAAAGAGCAGCGCACATACTAATTCCATATTAAGACAGGTTATTCTGTACTAGCTGCTGCCCGCGACTCCGTCCGCGTGGACTTTCATATAAACTTTGACCACCCCTTAACCCATTTTTTTTAGTTAAAAAGTAGCCTATGTTCTTTCTCAGCTGTGTTCCTAATTTGAGTGCTAATCGGTTCAGTAGTTTAAGCGTGATGAAAGGACAGAAAGACAGAGTTACTTTCGCATTTTTAATATTAGTATGGATAAACTTAAACTATCATTATAAAAAAAATAATATTGTTTTTTAGCATTCATTTATGTCAATAATATTAGCACTATCCTATTGTATAATATAAAAAAAAAACAATATTTTATGTTCAAAAATCACTAACAGATGTATATAAAGGTACCAGGCTAGCATAAAGACTAGAAGCCCCAATGGAGAGTCGCCCGCAGTACGATATCCGCTTCCCATCGATCAATCTGCGCGGACGCGTTGTCAATTGAATTTATTGCCTAATCGGTGTCCAATTGCGTACGCGCAAGGTATGAAGCACGTATGAAATTTTAAATTTGTCTTGTTGACTCTTTTTCTTCGGATTGTTCACTAGTTGAAAAATGTATCTTAGTAAAAAATTATAACAGACTAGCTGTTGCCCGCGACTCCGTCCGCGTGGACTTTCATATAAACTTTAACTTCCCCTTTCTCCCCCTTATAACCGTTTTTTTTAGTTAAAAAGTAGCCTATGTTTTATCTCAGGCTCTAGACCATCTATGTACCAAATTTCATTACAATCGGTTCAGTAGTTTTGGAGTGAAAGCGTAACAGACAGACAGACAGACAGACAGACAGACAGAGTTACTTACGCATTTATAATATTAGTATGGATAATTTAAATTAACGTGGTTATGGTAGATAAACATATTTAATCAAAGCGAACTAAAATTGCATTTAAAAACATTGAAAGCTATATTTATAATTTTATTTCTATCGCTAAACAAATTTTAAATAAGATTGTGTTATTTGACTGTAATTTTTTATTTGATACAACGACAAAAATTTAAATTGAAACCTTAAATTAAATCATAATTTAAGGATAGTAACCCTATTAATAACGACCCATTCTTCACAACTGGTTTTGTTCATCTATCCTCCATATACTCTCGATATATGTACCAACATATATACTCGCTTCCCAACCCATAACACGCAGTATAATTAACTTCAATATAATATACATACTACATATATTTCGTCAGCAAAGCCACTATCACATGACGCTATCACCACAACAGAAACACCGACAATCGACATCTTTTATAGACACATAAATCATGCGTCAATCAGAACTTGATATCACTTGCGTAAGATAATTAGTATTGATTGTTTTGAAGTTAAGTCTTGTTACTTATTATTTAGTAAAATTAAACTTTTAAAAGTTTACGGGATTATAATACTAAGATTCCGCTGTACATCCGTAAATACGTCTGTCACCAATGAGATGGTACAAATTTTTACAGATAAAATATTTCTGTTACCTCTGTAATGCCAAACAAAAAAAAATACATTCTTATCATTATTATACAGAATGGTATGGTACCTGTTATACGCGATGTCGAGGTCGCATTAAGATGCCAAAAAAAAGTTATCAAGTATCAGTACAAAATTGTTCTTAAACCCTATCAACATATCTATGCTTATTACAGACTAACTCGTGCCCACTTCGTTGGACATAATATTAATTATCCTTTTCACATTCACAGCAATAATATGGCTTTCTATTGGCGAAATAATTTTTAAAGTCGGTTCAGTAGATCCCGAGATTACCCCTTACAATTTAACAAACACAAACTTTACTCCTTCATAATGTTAGTATAGATATACATACAAAGCAATAACACAGATACTACAACATATAAAACTAGATATAAAATTTAATTCTATGTGGCTCGAATCGCGCAATTGCATAAGGTTTTAGTTTGCAAAATACATTTAATTCTGATGTGTTGGCAAATATTGAATGTTGATGTTTCTGTGTCAAAATGCAAACAACACGGAATATTTATAAAAATAATATTTAGACTAAACAAAAACTATGTATGTAAGATTCATGGTGTTATTTGTTTGTATCAAAAAATTGTATGATATTCATATTTTTTGCGATTTTATAAATATTTTGAATGATGTGACAAAATTATTTAGTCTCGTTTTAAAACAGAATGTTATTAACCCACATCAAAAAATGGAGGAAGTTGCTCGATTCTACTGTATGCTTTTTTATCCATTTAATTTTGAACGCGAGTTTTAAAACGTAAAAAACGTTCCCAAACACCATTGTTACGCAGACCTTGACCCTTAATATTTAAATAAACAAATGAATTGTAATTTATGCCTAAATTCATCGGAGAAAGGATTCGATCCGCGCTGACCCGCCGATTGCAACTAAAAATAACCTTGACGCGTATTCTTTATTTTGTCACATTTTTAGACTTAGTTTTTAATATCTAAACATGTTTTAAGTGTTTTTGAGATCTGTGACGTCATAATATAGTATCATTCTTTAATCTTTTTGATCACAGAATACCAATAAAATAAATTGTTTTTGCCTAAAATGTAATTGCCGCCTTCAATGGTTTTGACATTGACATTTCGATTTTTTAAAAGGTCCTTATTTGTATTTCAAAAATAGGTATTTGTTGACATGTAACTGAATAAAATATAAATCACTATCAACTAAAAAAAATATTTCTTAAATTGTTTACGAAGAAATAACTCTTAAATAAACTCTTCAAGATTAAGGAATCAATGAAACCGAACACTCCGTGTGATGTACTAATTGATATTGGGTTTCTGACAAGTGGATTATTTCTGGCAACATTTGTTTTTTCTGTTCTAATGACATTACTCTATTATCTGTCACTCGTCACTTTTATTTTAAGAAGGGAACACGCAGGTTGTTAATATATTTATACACATGTTTTTCGAATCAAGGAATTATTTATAATTTATACCAGAAAGTTTGTAAATATTTTTCCTAGTTGGTTAGCGACATCTCTGCATCAACTTGAACGTTCCTTAAGCAACAGAATGCTTATATAAAATGTATTAATTACTTTATTCCCATGTGAATTAGAATCTAATTCAGCTGTAAGGAATTTTAACACAATTTACAAAATCTCCATTTAATTTAAGACTTTCTTTGTTTAAAAAAAACTCTAAAAGCGATGAAATGTTTCTGATAGACGTTTTCGTAAACAAACTGAAACGCATTAACTATGATCGACGATTCGGACTGTCAATTCTGAGCTGTATATGTCTGGATGCCAAAGGATTACTTTCTCTATTTGCCTGGTTCTACTTTCCTTAGATCTTGTATTATGTTGTTGGTTCTTTAAATAATTATAATAGATTCGTATTCATAGCTATAAGCTTGTTAATTCTTCAGATGGATTTAGATGTGAAGATGCCTTTTAGCCATAATATAACACAGTTATATATAATTTACTGGGAAAAATACGATTATCAAATGAAAAATATCCTTAACTTAAATTTTAAGTATGTAAAAATTAAGACAGTAGCATGATAAAAAATGACACATTCGCGCGCGGCGTATCACGTCACTTGAGAGTACAATGTCGTATTGTTCTGAGTTACTATTATCAAGCCTATTATAGTGAGAATAGTTCAAGAGCGTATTTAATTAACCCGGCTTGTGTAAATTAAATATAATATTGTAAATAAATCATATTAAAAGAACTGTAACACAACTAACAGTAAGTCGGCCATCTTAACATCTCTTCCTTCATAACGTAATGCAAATTACAATTGTAAAATGTGATTATATATTCCACGGTAAGGTTCCGCTAGCCGGCCATTGAACCCATTTCCGTTTTGTTTTTACCATAAATTTTTATTGTTAACAGTTGGCGTGCTTAATTGTTACGAAAGAAAAGTAAAAATTATATTATCTATGATTTTGAATTTTTGAAACGTTATGTTCTCTTTTTAAACGCGAATCTTGTGTTCAATTACGTCAGAATATAGCTTAAATGTCAAATTGACATTTTGACAGTGCGAAAAAATGCCATAGTTAATAAAATTTTGGCATTTAAAAAAAACCGATTTCTTCCTAAAAACAATAAACACATAGCAACACTTATAAATACTGCTAATGAATTATAACCATTTTCGTATGATGAATGGTCAAACAGCTTTTAAGCCTAGCTATTATAAAAGACGGAACGCCGGATGTGTACGCTATTCTGACCAATAAATTGTGGCAATTGTAAACGAAAATAACGTCGCATTGAAGATATTTAATTGAGCACGTGTTCAGAATGGGAAACTGCGTTTAATTTAAACCTTTTGTAGCAATTTCTGCGTATAATGGAAGTTTCTGGACGTTTCTGGACAACAACATTAAACACTTGTATCAAGAACCTTAATAATCCATACTAATAATAAAAAATAATCCATATTATAAATTATAAATGTGAAAGTGTGTTTGTTTGACCTTCCTTCACCCCGTAGCTAAGCAATCAATCGACCTGATTTTTGGCATACACTTAGTTGAAAAGATGGAGAGTAACAAAGGCTACTTTTTAACTGGAAAATATGTTAAAAGGGGTGAAGGGTGGGTTAAAGTTCATACGAAAGTCCACACGGACGGAGTGCGGGCAGCAGCTAGTGTACAATATAAGTAAACGGTCGATTTCAGACACCGTATTAAAATATTTTCAAAACAAATATAAATTAAGATACGTAACAAAATAGACAAATGTGTTTTAATACCTACTTTTACAGGTTTTGTCTATAAAAATAAAGATGTTCAATTTTCATATCAATAATGAAATTGATACAAGCTAAGCTGTAAGTACTTCTGTGTCATCTGTACTCTTTGGTTAACTGGTAGGTGGCGGAAAATTTATACCATTCTATAATTATACTTTTGTCTATAGTCTATAGTCGTTTAAAGTTCAACTCGTTCTAGGCATTGCAAAATATCTAGAAACTAAAGACGAGTTGTATTACATACGGCTTAATCTATCGGCCATTATAAGCCGCCTACACGAAATGCATTCGCCTGCTATTTATTTTAATTAACTTTAAAGACTATTAGTTTGCTTATAACTTGATTCTTCTTTACTCGACTGCGGCGAAGTTAGAAAGGGTAATGATCGGAATATATCGCAGTATATCTATGTTCTAACCTAGACGTAAATTATACTAATGATCTCCATATATCAGAATTCAGAATGTATGTATGTTTGTTATTCTTTCACGCTAACACGGCTGGACCGATTTAGTTGAAATTTGGTATGTAGATAGGTGATACTTTAGATTAACACATAGGATACTTTATATCCCGGTATTGCCCCGGGAACGGGAACCACGAGGGTAAAACCACGGGGCATAGCTAGTTTTCAATGATAGTGTACAAAAATTACATTCAACCTGTTAAATGTTATGTAATGTTGTGTTACATTTTCTAACATTTTGTAAACTAACACATACATGTTTATGTTCGCGGCTCCGATTGCTTAATCCCTTATCTTCAATTCAATACAACCATCGAGACAGAAACGTACAGACAACGGGTCGTATATTTTGATCCAGTATTGTTCTAGATAAGATAGCTTTTAACTTTTTAAGTTACTTGTTAGAATTAAAGTACTTAATAACTTATTTTGGTATACATATTAAGTTTTTTTATGTGTCTCATTTATATGTATTAGATATAATTAATTGGATTTACGTCTTGAAGTATTCGCGTCGAAGTTTGGATGTTTTTTTTAATTCTTTTAGGATATAATGGTAACATTGAGTATATTATATATTAGTAAAACCATAGAACTCTGGCTTTATCTTATATATATAAAAGAAAGTCGTGTTAGTTACACCATTTATAACTCGATAACGGCTCAACTGATTTTGCTGAAAATTGGTTGGGATGTAGTTTAGAACCAGGAGAAGGACAGGATACTTATTGTCCAGTTTCCAGGGGAATACATTTTTTATGAAAGTAAACGCGGACGGAGTCGCGGGCAACAGCTAGTTGTATATATATTATAAAACCAAAGAGATCGATTGTTTTTAACATCGTGTTAATCTCTAAACGTATGTGTCTTAATACGTATTTAAACTATTTTTATTGTGTTTAGCTTAGTAGTCAGTGATATACAGCCAAATACTCATACGCAAATTAAATTTAAGCACGCCTTAAGACTCGTAATTTTGACAGAATTGTATGGCGAACTGTCAAATCGGACCGGTCGGTTTAAGTTGTACTTGAATTTAAGTTGCGTTTCAGTATTCCGGCAATAGACTATAAAAAAGCTTAGGTTTATTATTAAAAAAATCGAAATGTCAAAGATCGCTTATCTATGGAATTTCTAGTTAGCTATCCTGTCACCGCGACCGGTCGCTTTGTCCTTTTAACATGAAAACTTCGCACCTGCCGAAAGCACGCGAGCTGTGTAGTTTTTACTATGTAGGTGTACACACATATTAACATATTATTATATGTTATATTAATCCATCATCAATCAATTTAATCGCTCCATATAGAGAATTATTTAATGGCTAAATATTTAACCGATATTTTTTAGCATATTAGTAGGTTAGGAAATTTAAAAATTTTACTTAAGTAAATAACTTAAGTAATTCTTAAGATATGCATTATGTAAAAACAAAAACTAGTTTCGGCGCTAAAAGACCACTTACACACAAAACATCTATCTACCTTCATACTAATGATATCGTATAAATTTCGATCCTACAAAAATCCTCTATTAAGATTTATCGTGTATTTATTTGTCCGTGTCAAAATGGCGTCGTTTTCATGCGTGACATTACTTACATAGTAACATAAGTTTCCACCCGGCACAGAAGCGAAACATCGCAAGCGATACGTTAAATTATCGCGCTAGTGTTTACGATGCAACGTATTCTATAATTGAGCGATGCGGGAGAGTTCAACACTGCGCGGTTCATCTTTTTAGAATACACAAATAACATTCTATATTTGTAAAATTTATACACGGACAGCTTTAAGAGCAAACGGCCATGTTCTTACCTGTATGCTGTAATCGACCTTATGACGTTGAGTATACGACGCAGTTTTGTGTGGTAATATAAATCGTATAATATGCTTTTATCCTAATTTATAGAATACGGATTCTAAGGTGGTGCTGTTATGCAGCAGCCATGCCGATGACCACATGCATCAATGTTTGTAAATAGAACGACTCCTATTATGTAGTACTATGATACACACTTAAGAACCATTCGACGTCCATCGCTTGTTTTCTTGATTCAACTGACGCAGAGATCAAGCTAAAACAGCGATGTATTTGTGTAAACATTTTGTCAACGTGACGTAGTAGATTTTTGGCTTTGACATCTTTGTACCTACCGATGTTTCGGATGCTACACATCGTTAGTTCTAGTTTGTTTACAAACAAATCTCAAATGAATTTTTATTTGTTTACGCGGTTAGGAACAAATGCATACCACCGCTCATCGCTGTCTATGTAAAAATTAACACGGCCGTGGCAAAGCGAAGGCACTCTTGCTGTTTGTTTAAAATTAAGGCTCGTTTTGAGAGAAAAACGCGCTTATCTCGACACAAACAGTGGTCCAAGCCATCTGTTCGTTGCACCCATAGATAACAGAATTGTACTAGCGGTGGCGATAATGCATTTGGAGTCGGGCCCTCGAGGGGAGCGCTGGCCGGCGCAATTGCGTGCGAAAAACAAATCCGCCATTTTGCATATTTCAAACTTCGAACTATGTGTTCCATATTCGAACGTACGGTGCGTGGATGATTCTGTTTGAGATGTGGTTTATTTTTGATCGCGTCCTATTTAATCCGTTATGCCTGTGCCGCGCGCGTTTCCATCAGTCTATAAGCGTGGCTTTTGACGACGTGTATTCGTTTACTGTTTCAAAATGTTTAAATATATAGTTAATAAGTTAAAGAAGGTGTCATCTAACTGTCACCTTTTTAGTTCTAGCAACGTAAATATGACTATGAAATTTTGAATTTGTAAGTTATTTTTTCAGTTGTTTGAAATTTATTTTTTGTTGCAGATATATCCTGATCCCGAGTCGGAGAAGGCAATAATGGGGTCAGTGGTGTACTGCATCCATCATAAGGAGGGTTGCCAGTGGTCGGATGAACTCAGAAAATTGAAGGTTAGTGACTGGCAATAATTGTTTAGATAAGAAACGGGGACGCCCGCGCCGTATCAATCACATTTTTGGGTGCTTGTCAGTTTTGACATATATTTTTATCTACATTAGATAATTCTTTGTTTGGTAAATATTGACGTCGCTCGGATAACTTTATCCTGGGAAGTTGCCCGTACCACGATGCATTAAAAATATTTATATTAAAAATATTGTACACTAATATAATATCGATGTTTTTTGCTGTTTAAAGCAAAAACTACGGAATTAATTTGACTAAATTTTTGTATTTAGGTAGATGAGATCCTAGATATCCCATCACCATAGATCATCCCGCTTTTTACACTGAAAGGAAAACTATATGGGACAAACCATAGAGCGCGCCTAGTATACATACATACTTTTTTTTTCAATCCTGTACAGATTTAAACTATAAAACACGGCTCCGATAACACTACACAATAAAATTGATTTATTTTTCTCGCCAAAGTAGGCCGTGATCGCAATAATCTTATGTCATAGTGGGCATATTTTATTGATAACTATGTGACATAGATGCATGATAAACGTTTGAACAGCTGCCTGCAACTTGTTTGTCCAAATATTTACATATTATAGATATTATACCCACTTTTAGCAGAATCGTTTCCCTTCACGATAAAAGGGGTTTTGGTTCCTACTTCAATACGCATGCAATTCATTAATTATAACTTGCATTGAGAGTTAATTAATACACGTCGTATAAACCAAGTTACAAAAATATTAAGTCTAAAAGTTGTAACGACGTTTTCCTATAATTGTTAGTCGTGTAGCGTGCTCTATTTTTCTGTCTACCTCTCTCTTATAGAAAACAGCCAGTTATTTTCGTTTGTGGAATACAGTCGTTTTTCTGAAAAAAAAAAAATTATTAATTAAATTTCAAAAATATTATTTTCTACAATAAATTTACTGTTTAATCAAAAGTTACTTCGTTCCATTTTTCCCTGAATAAATATGGAAAAAACATATTCCTTTCATACGGGTATTCGTTGACACCTCCACAATGACCTGGAGAGGTAGGCGCACCTTACACTACCAACTAAAACTTCTAAAAGGTTCAAAGGATCACTAGACCACTCCGCAAGCTCACTAAACCCTTTAAATCTCATATCTAATACCACTCTCAACATTCCAGGCTCACCTAAACACGTGCAAGCACGACGCAGTGCTGTGCGCGGCGCAGTGCGGTGCTATGATCCCTCGCGTGCTGATGCAGGACCACCTTCGGTATACCTGCCCGAGGAGACGCGCCAACTGCGACCATTGTGCTAAGGAGTTCTCCGGTTCTGCTTTGGAGGTACGTTGGACGTTGGATAAGTCTTTAAAGGGTAGTTATAAAATTGGTGTTGACGCAGACTACGACGGTTAAACTACTTCCTATTGAGGACTTGTCAAAATTTATATGAAAGTCCACGCGGACGGAGTTGCGGGCAACAGCTAGTATTTCATAAAAGTGTTCGATATCAATAATAACGTTAACTATAAGATTTGATGAACAAATTTAAAACGTCATATCACTTATAAATTAATCACCAATACATCACAACACATATCTGTCTGTCTTCTATTATAATTTAAAGCTGGAAACTTATTCTAGTATAAATTTATATAAAAAAATATACTCTGCAATCTGATCGTCATTATATAACACGTATAACATTAGTATATAACATATTCCAGGAGCACCAAGGCAACTGCGGGCACGAGCCAGTGTACTGCGAGAACAAGTGCGGCGCGAAGGTGCAGCGGCGCCACACGCAGCAGCACGTGCAGCAGCACTGCAGCAAGCGGCTCGTGCCGTGCCGACACTGCGGGCAGCGGTACACGCAGGTGCGTTATATATATACACACACGCACATACATATACATACAAATGGACAGATGTATAGGAACTATACGAATCTTTAGCGCTGAACGAAACCTGCGCAGAAGTCAAAAATAAGGTATCGAGGGGACGGCAAGGCGCGCGGGGC
>JADANM010001810.1:9637654-9647754 GCA_026213755.1 Eurema hecabe
TTCTTAAACGGCAACGGTGCAGGCGAAGGGACCCACTTGTCTGTCTACATCAAGATCCTGCCAGGCGAGTACGACGCGCTGCTCCGCTGGCCGTTCGCTCACACCGTCTCTTTCACACTCTTCGACCAATCCTCCACGCCAGACAGAGCATGCAATATCGTCGAGAGCTTCGTCCCCGATCCCACGTGGAAAAACTTCCAAAGACCATCGAAGGAGCCCGACGCGCTCGGCTTCGGTTTCCCCAGATTCGTCTCCCACGAAATGCTCAAGAAGAGAAATTTCATTAAAGACGACGTGCTATTCCTCAGAGTCAAGGTCGACCCCAGCAAAATTGTCGCCGTGTAACAAACGCCAAATCAGTCACTGTTATCTAGTATTAGGTTATTTAAAAGTCATAGTATTAATGTACATATAGTTAAGCTCGCTAAGTCTCGGCGCTTTGCCCGTCGCAGTCTCTTTTCCTTTGACTTATTGGTAAATGTATATAATAGTTAAGAGCGCGTTCGCTGCATTGTTATCCTTTCACTAAAGATCTCTTGAATTTCATTGCCGTCTGAAGAACGTAACAAACTGAGCTTGTTTCAAAGAGTATCGGCTTCAATTATAATTAATACTAATTAACTAATATATAATCTGTGCCATATTACACACATTTTTATAGGACCCTGCAAAAATTGTGTGTTGCCACTTGCCGTTCGGAAAGCGTTTTTGGTCGCCTTGTAAAGTATGTAAAAGGCGTTTTGAAAAATGCACGAACAAGAAATATATTTAATAATTATTTATAAGCTTTGAGACACGTTTAGAGTTGTTATATCGGCAGATCTTTGTATATATCTTATTTGCATAATTTATCTAAACATATATATTTATTGTATATACAGATTGACATCGAATTGTGTTGTACATATAAAGAAATTTAAAAATCTCGTGTAATAAGCTGGAGCTAGACCAAAGTGTTTTGATAACTTTGCGTAAAAACAATGTTGTACATTAATAATAGCAAAGTTATTGACGCAAATAAAAGACGGCCAAGTCGTAAACTTTTATTTAATATGTAAGCGTTTGTCGATTTATCTCGTGTTTATTCTAAGTTTTCACAAAATTTTGTCGTTTCTCTAAATTTTTACTTTGGATCTCTTAAGAACGCTTGCTTTTTAAAATTTTCTCAACCGTAATGTTACATTCCAGAGACATTATTGTAAGACCGACATTTTATGATGTCATTACAACATATATTATTCCTCTATAGTATAGTGTCAAAGACGTTTAATTTTTCTGTTTGCAAAATGTAATAGAAACTGTTTAAAGTCATGCTTTCCTTTTCTTATATAAGAGTATAATCAAGTTTGAAAGAGATAGCATAACTTCAAGCATAGACTATAGTTTAAGATTGTATGATTTATTAGTTTTTCTGAGTGTTTACGTTCAGTACTGTTAATGCCAATGTCTTACTATAAGTTTAGGTTCAAATCTAGAGATTTAGGTCTAATAGATAACCTTAAATTTTATAAGTACCTTACGAATAATGACAATGAGACTAACAATTTTAGGATAAAGCTAGACATAAGATGCGTTTACGCACTATATTTGTAATGTACATGATATTTTATAAGGTGGAAAATATATTTTTTTTCTTAAACCATTCTTTTATTTTTATCAATATAGATTTTTAAGAATGTATATAAATTGTAAGACGCGTGTTTGATGTTGATAGGACCACTATAAGTAACGAAAGGTGACAATAATCTCACGAATAGTTAGTAGTTTATAATGAAGCAGCAGTTAACATCTTTATTAAATTATGAGATGTTATGAAGTCGTTAATTTCTGTAGTTGGCTGCAACTACGATCAAAGATTTTACAAAGTTTATTTATGTCTAGAAAAGATCAATTCCAAAACTTTTGTATGAACAAAAAATAATTTTTTTTCTTATTGAATAATAGAAATATTATTAGAAAATCAGTATAAACATTAATTTTTTTATTATTTATAAGCATGCACAGTTAAGCATGCATATAGGTAAATAAAACAACGTAATAATTTCTCTTTTTATTTACAATAACATTAAAGAGATCATACTTTTTAATAGTAACATACAAACAAGCTGACTACCACAAATATCCCGAGTAGATTTTCAGGATGCGCGCGCGCAGGTGCGTATGTATTTTATAAGAATAAATTTAATAGTAAATGCAATGTCAGCCTGATTTAAGCAATTTTTACACTGGTTATAAAATGACAAATATTTTATCCGAGGCTTAAAAAGGTGTATAATAATCGTCAAAAAAGTTTAGCGATTGACGAGAATAGCTGTGCATATCGGCAATATCGGTAGAATCGCGCTCGTGGGTGCGAGAAAGACAACACGACTGGGACAACCAACCAACGCTCGCGCACCCGACGATCACGCGCCCCGCGCGCCGCGCCGCTACCTCGATACCTTATTTTTGACTTCTGCGTAAGTTTCGTTTACCGCTAAAGGTTTTTGACGATTACTATACATTAAAGTTATATATTTTTAGATAGATATGTTTAATATTACTAATTATAATTATAATTGTTAGATTTTTATTAATGTCATTCAGGAATAGTCTATTCTGCACCAATGATTTAAAGTCTATACAATAATACATATATTTGACTGTATAATTTAGGTACATATTTTAAGATGTAGATAACTTTCAGGCACTTATAACAATACTCCCTATAACTTTAAACATAATCTTATAAATTTTGTGAGGTCCCAGACTGGCTGTATGTAGAAGTATTTAAAGTTGCAGGTGCTGCCTTCTTTGACATCTGAAGTTATAATAAATGGTATCTTACAATAAATAGACTAGTAAAGTATTAATACAAATATAGAATTTTCTTAAAAAATATTCCTCGTAGTATTTGTATGAATTACTTCTTATCAACCAAATTGTGAGAACACATTATTTATTATTTATAATTATTAATTAACATTAAATTGTTGTATCAAATCAAATTGTTTGTCATAGGCTTACTTTTATGCAAGAAAAAAATACTTACATAAAAATAGCTTAGAAAAACAAAGTAACCTTTGCTTTGCAATCATTAGTTAAATATTTCTATAATATTATAATTTATTAAATGAACCTCATATTAAAGTTATATTATACTAGCTGACTCCTGCCCAATGAAGTGGCATAATGTTAATAATCCTTTTCGGTTTTTATAAAGCCTATGCTCGGCAATAATGTGGCTCTCTATTGGTGAAGGAATTCGTTAAATCAGTTCAGTAGATTCGGAGATTACCCCTTACAATTGAACAAACCCACAAACTTTACTTCTTTATAATATTAGTATAGATAGTAATATAAACTACAAACCATTTGTATCCTAACAAGCTCGTCCATAGCTGATGGTAGTAAAGGTTTAACAGAATTAATTTCCATCATTGTTAAATGATCGAGTCTACCGTAGGACCCTCCAGACTTCATTAAAGCATCCATAGACGTCCGCAACTTGGACATTCTGATGTCCCAAATATCTTTTATAATGGTTTTTATTTCACCACCATTTGGAACATCGTCTAACGCTGCTCCAAGAATCAATTTTGCTTCTACCATGTAGTGTTCATTTGGCATTTTTGTGAAAAATCTGAAATATACATTATAGTGATCATTATATATATCAATAGTTATAAATAAAGTGGACCTAAAGTTACTGCTATAAAGGAAACGTTAGAAATTTTGAATTCTTTTCGAAGCTTATTAATTATAATAATAATGGGCTAAGGGGATAAAAAAGCAAGTTAGTAAAAACATATGTGGAATTTATCTTTAAGTAGTAATAAATTTAGTGTTAAACATTTATACGAGGATAATAACTTATGAACCTGGATTTCTTTTCCTCCTCTTTAATATTTTCCAAGTTGTCCAATTCCATCCATTCCGGTGGAACTATACGACACTTCTGTTTCTGTTTCAACATCACAGCCAGCCACAGTGGTACATTCATAGGCAAACCGGCCCGGAATGGCCCAAACTCACCGCATATTAAATAAATCTTATCATAAGAAAAATTAGGAATTATACTAATTATTCTGTTTTCACCTATAAATTCGATTTCGTATGGGTCCATCGCTAGTTTTATATTTATTGAACTTAAGTTGGTAAAAAAACAAGCGTTATAAAACTTATTAATAAAACCAATTTATGTACAAAATTAAAGTGTAAACATAAAATAAATAAAACGATTAACAAAATAAATAAAAACTTTGAACTTTACTAAATACTAAGTATCTTGAAATGTCATTTAGATTTTAGTGTTTACATTTGTCAAATAGTGGCGGGAAAACATTCAACGTGTAACGTTCTGTAATTGGTAAATTATTTGAAAACGACAAAAATATAGTAAATGTATCATATACACATCGGAACTAATTACAAGTTTGAGTTCGCTTAAAAAACTAAATGCCACTGTATATTGTTTAGATAATAGTTATCGATACTGAAGTAAAAATAATAAAAACGCAAAACTTGACAATAGCGACATCTTGTGAAATATAACGAGTTTAGTAGCACTTATGTATATACTAGTAAGCGTCACTAATAGATAATAAGTAGTTTATCTAAAACTACACTAGATGGCGTATAATTTTAAATGTTACTTTACATAAGTTAGTTACTTTACAAAATATTAACCTAAAAATATAATTTTTTAAAAATTGTGCACATAAGACAAAAGTTTTAAAGTTTAGTTTTTACGTAGCATTAAAGGTTTTTTTTACATTTCAACTAAACTAATAAAAGCGCACGAACAATTTTTTTTTTCAATCGAACATATAAAATCTAGGTATATAATATATTATATTAGTTTAAGTATAATTTACATACAATTTATAGTACACGTATACTGTCGTAATAATTTTAAATCATATAAGTTAAGTTCTCGCTTAGCATTTACGTGCATGATAGTAATTAAAAAAAAATATATCACAATGTTGCCAGTACTATAAACAATTAAAAGTAAAAACTCATTTCTTAGAAGCGCAAGATAATTCGGATGTCAGTGCGATCGATGCAAATCGCTTTTGCAAAGTGCAAAGTCCTAATTACTAGCAGTAAATTAGGGTGGCCGGTTGACAATGTCGCAGACGGCTGATATTTATGGAGATTTGCTGAGCGGATTCTACGATAGTTTCATTGTTAAAGCCAACAGTTGTTTTTATTTCGCCCTCGGAAGCAGCGAAGAAAAGATAAAGAGACTGCAGACTTCTTTTATCTTTTTCGTACTAAAAGAAGGAGTTATAATTTTATATTCAGAACTTAATTAGCCAACTAATTTTATAGTACCTAAATACAATCACCGAGAGGAATATTAGAGTTATCTTGTTCGTTTATACAGTATGAGTACTTAATTAATTTTAAATTTTTATTATTATTTTATATAGTATGTTTTTTTAACTTGGCAATTTTACATAAAATTATCTGCACGAATAATAACTTGCACTATATTACTAGAAGTGCGTCATAAAATATTACTTAATTCTATAGGTATTTTATTGTTTATCATTATTTTATCAGCCCAGGAATTATTAGTAGTAGGTACTGTTAGATTTATCTTACAGAAAACCGACGTCAAGTCACGTTACTGACGTGAAAGATGTTTTTCGTTCGGTGACTTCCCGCCCTTTATCTTTATTCCCATTCATTATAAATTCTATTCCTTCCCGTTTTTAAAAGGCTGGCAACACTTCGAAAAGTATTTAGCTTCGGTAGTCAATGAGTAGGGGTGGAGTTCAGTCCAGGCATCACATAAAAAATCCAACCAATCGCTCCCTAAATTTTTGACCAAATTTACGATAACCGTTGCAATAGATAGCGTTAATCAGGTGCGTCTGTCCGTCCGTCGCCCCTACACCGTACAACGTACTATATATAGCATAGTGACTATACAGTTTACAGCATGCAAGCGGTGTCACTGTGAATCGTCGCATTATCGTAAACCAACACTAGTGAGATTTAACGACAATCGGTTACGTTCACGGTTAGGTGCGAATCCGGCGATACGTTATAAATTAACGCTAATAACGGAAACGTTCGTAACGTTATTGCGGAGTTATGGCCCGTTTTAAATATGGATTTGCAATCTGTGCGTTGTCAGTTATTTGCATAGATTAGGGAGGGTTTTCATAGTTATTATCGTTACGTAAGCTTTGTTTTTACTTAATCTGTGGGATTATTATTATTTTTAATTTTTAAAGCTTAATAATTTTGTTTCCTTTTGAATATTTTGTTTTTGTAATTTTAAGGTTTATTATTTTGTTTTAGTGGGCTGTACTCGTATATGCGTTTTTCATATTTTGTAAAAAGTTTGCATAGATGTGATGAAAATGTACAATAGACATGACAGTTTACAATTAAAAAGAAATTAATATCGATTGAAAAATAGATGAAGTCATTGCACAGAATATGTTGGAGCTGCGAATTGAATATTACTGGTTCCAATGCTGACAACATTAAAACCCACTCAAAAAAAAAATATAATAATCCCTAAGTAAATCTAATAATTAAACCTTCTTTAAAATGAGCTAATGACACCGCGAAACCGTTATCGCGTCCCTGTTTCTTATTGCCCGTTGAAAGTTCAACTTAAAAGTATCATTTAACAATTTTGTAAAGCGGCGACTGAAAAGTTTTCGAATAATCCGTATTTGCTTTAATTATTAAATGAATTATGTTGATTACCCTCGGCCGGAACAGAAGTTTTTCCTATCTCATAATATAACTTGGGTCGTAAACATTTGGCGCAAATGTATGGAAAAAATATCCAAGACGACGTATTTTCTTATTAAATACGACCACTTCGCTTTTGTTTTGTTTTACCTTTGTCAGTTTTTACTTTGTTATTGAACGATAGATGATGTATCATAAAAAACAAATCGATGTTACTTAGGAACTAATGTAAAGTTGGCTTTCAAATAGAGGAGTATAGGCAAAATTTTATTTATTTTATTACAAATATGTACTACAATAATGGGTCCATTTCCATTTCAACATGCATGGCTCCTTTACATTTAAAACTAAAATTATATTTAAAAACTTGCAAACAACATGACGTATTATATTAATTATTTTGCTTAAAATTATTTGCAAATGTAATTTGATAACCGGCTTTTCATTATTTTGCCTGTGAATAATGAAAATTTCACTCAATTTCCTTCCACCTATCGATTAATAGCATGTATATATTCATTTTGATGTACGTTCATGTCAAAATTATTGCAACATTCTATTGTTTTCGTTAGTAAAATATAATTTGATAGTGCAGGCCGCGTGTAGTATTACATAATCTCATTTTATATCATGAATATAATATAGCTTTTAGTTATTTAAAATATAAAAAATACCAGGTGAAATTGAATGTTTAATATAAAATTGTGTGTTTTCGAAGTCTTTCTAAAATAAGACCCTGAATACTTCGTTTCAAAACTTCTCTCTATAATAGTTTAAAATATTTTTTTATCTCTCAAATTATAATTAATTTATATGCACAATTAACCTTAAAATCCCCATCAAATTATATAAAGAAGATACGTAGAAATAATTTACTTTTAAAAAATAAAATAAAATTTTTAAAAAAGGTTGGCGACCCAAATCCACTTGTCTGAGCCCCTAATGGTGGATGTAGGCCTATCGCAGCGAAACTATTCGAGACTTTAAGCTGAAGCAATTAGCCGATTCTCGGGAGGTCTAGATAATAACTTAATAACTTCTTAACCGTACCTAGAACTTAGTTTTACTTGATAAAAACTATTAATGTAACTTATAAGTTACAGTTGTATTGTAACTTGATGGGACTTTATATTTAAGGAACCGAAAACGTTTTTTTCTAATCTTTTGATTATTCTGATGTTTCGAAGACGGTCATACATACATATAAAACTGAATCACAAAATATGTTGATAAGCACATAGCTTAATAAAATCTGAACCGATTTACATAATTATTTTTTTTACAATAATGGATGTATGATGTGGGCGTGAGGTTCGGTAGGTTTAGTACATCTTGAACGAAGTCGCGTTGGGTCATCTAGTTGATAATAATTTTAAATGTAAATGTCTTATAGTAGCAACATTATCGATGGGCTTGTGTGCGTGTCATCGAGTATAAGAACGTGCTTTTCAACACGTATATGTATACAGTTTGGCTTCACTCACGACGGAGCGTATAATAAGGGTCTATTAGTCTATGCCTTATATATCTATATACTCATAAATATCCAGTTCAAAAATAACGGAATAACCGTTAAAGAGTCAATAACGATATCGAACGGTAGATTCTAACAAAAGTTCTTATATATCGTTATGATCGTTTGAAAACTTTAACGGTTTCTAGATGAGGGATTTAATTTGCAATGCTTCAATACATTTTAATGGTGGATTCTGTGTTACGTGCGCTCTGGGACCGTCAAGACATGATATAGTACAATTTGGAATCTATTTATTGGACCGTAGTTGGGGTTAATGAACTGAGTTTTAAGGAATGGCTTATGATAAAGGCTATAGCCTATAATTAATAGGCCGTAACATGAAAAGTAGGTTTACGAATGAGATATCTACTATTTTACCAATTTACTAGTTAAAAGTTTAAAAATAGACATCATTTAAGAAAAAAGCGCTCAAACAAACGAATAATTCATTAATAAAAGATCTCATTTAATAGTTTTTAACACCTTAACACAAAACATATAATGTTAAAAAAAGCGTCATTGTTATAAAAAAAAATATTCAAAATTACAAATTACCTTAACAATAAAATATTTTATAAAAAGTGTCGTCAAATGAAAGAGAGATGACATTATCCAAAATACAAACACAGGCAACACCAATACAACCTATTAAATAGTTATAATCTATGCTAATATAATAAAGCTCAAGAGTTTGTTTGTTTGTTAGAACGCGTTAATCTCAAGGAGTACTGGTTCGAATTCAAAAAAAAATTATTTATTAAATAGACTATTTATCGAGAAAGGCTTTAGGCTACATAACATCACTTTGCGACTAATACGAGCGAAGAAATAATGAAAAAAGAATTCGACGGGGACGAGGTTGCGAGCAACGCCTAGTGGTTCATATGTAGATTGTTAAATGAGTTACTTTACCACAGATTCGGTAAGCAGTTTCTATAGACTTAAGCCGGGTCAATGACCTTAAACGTCAAATTGATACAACTCAAATTACCTGCACAGCTAATGTTATTTATCGCTTCCCAAATCCCCTAAATTACATCAATGTAATTATCGACAATGATGTTAAAGCTAATTAATGTTAATTACATGTTTATGACTTAATCCGGGGCATAATGCAATTATCTGTATTTAAAAGTAAATCGCAGTGCGATTAGTTGGCATTAAAATAACATAACATATAGTTTAAACAAATGGTATAAGCTGATAGTGCTGTAAATCGGTAGCGATTTTTCATAATTATTACGGAAATCGGAAAGTATGTTGTCAATGTAAATAATTTTAATTTCCCTATTAATTAAGTTTACCAAAATTTTTAATCAAAAGTTTAGTTTTTTTTTTCACTATTCTCGTGGATGAATTTAAAAATTACACCATTCGATTATGGATCTTTCAAAGTACATTATTTATCTGAAATTCGTATTTAAAGCAATATTTTCTTGGACTATAGTAGAAAATAATATCAGTTGAACAACTTGTTAATAGACGTTAAGTGTCAGAAAAATGTGTTGCCACCTCACTCCCGATGTTACTGTGCATAAAAATATGCTAAGCTACAGATAATAAATATAAAAGAGTTTTATGTCAAATATGACATTGACATGTAGATTTAACAATTATGAAACAAATTACAAAGAACCTACACAATGATTCAGCTTAAATATATAAATGTCTTAAAGGTTCTTGCGACGTAACAATATTTAGCCAGTTATTAATATCAGCAGAACAACGACAGTATTTATAGTATTTAATTATCGTTCGTCAGTCCCGATCAACTGAGGGTCAAACAGACCCCGGTACGTGACCGGGGAACAGAGTCTAACGCCGGCCATAAATCGACCACATACACCGACCAGCTATGTTGACCCCTAGGGGAGATGGTGAC
>JADANM010001810.1:9671430-9683959 GCA_026213755.1 Eurema hecabe
AATTAAAACGTATAACGACTCCACATCTTCCGTACTCAAATCAGGGCTCTGTACACAAGACACAGTTCTCAAATACCAACTCAAACCGAAGTAAGTTACAGCCGATCGCCTTTGTAAGCCGTGAGGCAATTATCATTCATTATTATTAAATGTGACGTTTGATAAACGGCGCCGATAACTTGGCCAAATAATTCAGAGGGGCCAAATGAGATTTTGATATTTGGATTGTGATGTAGCGACTTTTTTGAGTGTGCCTATTTTGAGGTTACTTGGGAGATTTAAAGAGTGCAGGTTTAAATGGTTTAGACTTGGTATTGTTACTTCTTGATGGAACTGCATTTACTATAGAAGGAACAAAACACTTTTTATCCGTAGGTACGTCATCATCCATTTTTTCAATAATAATTATTAAATACCTAATTGTATTTTAGATTTTTTCACGCACATACGAACAAGCAGATCTATTGTAAATAATCTACCGAATTTTTGTATCATTTCTTGATGGAACATGATCACAGCTTAGAACCTCGTAAAAACGTTGGCATTTAAAAATAATTTATATTGGATAGATGAATAATTTAGTCTTACTTATCACAAAAAAAAACAATTAAACGTAGGCGGATAGTTATTTATAAGAAAGTGCTACCACTCCTACTACAACTACAGAAGAGAAGTAGCAGTAATAATACTTAACACTTAATAGCGTCAGAGCGTTAATTCGAAGCAATTATCAGCGCACAGGCTTATCTTCCAACCAACAATCACAATAAATAACGCGTAATGCCCGTGTAAATATTGTTATATTAACGAAGGGATAGACGTCTTGAGTTATAACAAACCGCCCAGCGTTTAGGCAAAACCGCGCCATTAACATTAATTTAAAATATTATTTATTGTGCACAGTTGTTTGAAAAATGGATGCGGTAATTGTTGTATTGTGATTGGAGGCTAGTGAAATTTGTAATTAAAGTAATAAGAGTGTTATATAACTAGGTTAGGGTTAGGGCTAAGGTACTATGCTCAAAGTGGTGGTACAAAATGTTGCGTTATCGAAAGAACATATAGAAATTGGAATTTAAAATAATCGGTCGAATAAAACAGTTTCAAATAATGATACGTCGTGAAGTCGTCTTCTTTTTTATTCTACTGAATCCTTTTTTCCTGGTCAGTTCTTTCATACAAAAGGCTGATAGCGTATTCTGTAGGTTCAGTGCTTATGTGTCTATGGGCGAAATCTCTTACCAAGTAAAAGTCTTACTCATTCACCTTTCTTTTCCAATAACTCCAAAAAGTCTGTGACGATGTAAGTACGGACGTATTTACTATATATGGAATATATAATTATAATATATATAACTATATATGGAGCGTTTTCACAAGAAGAGTACGGAATAGATTTCGCTGAAATTTGGCGTACAGGTAGGTAAGACACTAATAATAAATAGTATACATATGTATTATATTTTTTGAATATATGTCGTATATATTTAATTAGTTCTATCGAACTTCGATGCCTACCCATTCTTTTCTTTTTTGTTCATGCAAGATCTGGTTGCCTGGCAGAAATCACTGACTAATGATAGGGCCGTCATTTACATAAACCTGTGTACTTCTTGATATTTGTTATTTTGTGTAATTTGTGATTTTGATATATGTTATAAAGCATAAATAAATAAATAAATAAATAAATAAATAACCACCAGAAAGTCTTTCGTCGTTAAAACACGTATAATTTTCCCGCTTCCACGGTTGACTTTTGTTCTCAATTTTGATGATCTCGTTAAGTGTAAGACGACACCCAATGTCCCTAATTACGCCTAGTTAAGGATTCGTTTGCGGATTTACGAGCTCATTAAATTTTATTATTGTTTTAATCTGCGTGATACAATTTGGGGTTAACGTTGGTGCCAATTTTTTTTCTGATTTTGTTTTAACGGTAGTGTCAAACACATTTTTTTTTATTGTTTTTCTTGAACTATGTTAAAGTTCTTTTACGTCAGTTCAGAATAGTGTTTAGATGATGGTTTTATGGATCGAATAATAAAATTATACGACTATATGAGAAACATACGATTGATTCGAAGTCTAAGTCGGAATCGACGTGGAATGTTAATATAAATCAAAGACAAAGAAAAAATCAAAATCTTAGTGTATGGGGTTCCAACCCTAAAAATCCCATACAATATTTTTGACCTCAATAATTTTTTTAAAGGCGTTTTGACATCTTTTGATAATATCTTCTGGCTAAATAAAACGCTTGTATAAATATTTAAAGAAATAAATAGTTACAATACTCCCTAATCAGCATTTTCATGATACAATTATCGAGCTAACTTCATGTATTAACAAAGGTATACAAGGGTACCGGTATAGCCGTTAAGTTGTGTCATACATACATATGAATGTACGAAACTACACGTCGGACAATAACCCTTTTTGTTTATATGGATCATGTCTGTACGGTTCACAGTAGAATACTAATACTTATTTAATCTTTTTCTACAAAGGACCCTTAAAATTAGATTTAATATGAAATTTAGATAAAGAGGCTTTATCACTAATTGATTTCTTTGCGGAAAAATATTATTGTTTAGTTAAAGATTTTTTTCTATGTTAATTAAATTTTAATTTTATATTTAAAATAGAAATATTATAATTGATAAGCAGTGCGTAATGAATCGCCGTCTGATTTTTTTGTACTTTCCTATGGTTGACTGGCAGATATTAATTAATGAGAGTAAACAGTAACAAAACAGTGTTTAATAATAATTATATTATATAGTTTGGTAATAAGTATTTGTTTAAATATTTATGATTTAATAATAAATAGACAGCCATACTTCAAAACAATGTTGTTCGAATTATATTTCCATAACAAAAAAAAAATAAACATATTGTATACTTTTCAATATTCAAAACAATAGAACCATTGACGACGACCGCTTGGTGCAGTAGGTAAAACACCTGCCTTCTGCGCGAAGAGTCGTGGGTTCGATTTGGGATAATTTACATTTGTATTTTTCTGGGGTCTGGGTGTTGCTATGTATTGTATGTATGTATTTACAAAAGAAAAGTAATGTATATGTAATTTATTCCGTTATCTAGTTGCCATAACACAAGCTTCGGCTTAGCTTGAAACTAGATGGCGCTATGTATAAATGTCCTGAAAATATTTATTTATTTATTGATAATCCTGTACAGTTTCACAAACTTATTTCTACGTATTAAAACAAAGGTATCTCAATATGAACCTATCCTGTATTTCCGTTGATAAGGCGGGGTATCAAAATAAATACACGTTAAATATGGCCCGGGTAGAACCCACGTACCCCGAACATCGGTAGTTTGGGACGTAAATGATTATAGCTGCCCTAATTAAGATAAAACTTGATGTAAAAACTGTGGGGTGGCAACCCTGTAGCATTGTTATTAAATATGTTTGTACCTACGTGTTATTATGGCGTGTCTATGGTGTAGTTTATTTTTATGGTCTTGCAAATGATAGTGTTAGTCTGGTTTGATAAATTAATCGGTTTTTTAGTAAGTGTAATAATTGCAATTTTATATACTAGGTGAGCCCCGTGGTTGTACTCGTCTAGCGTCCAATCCCGTGGTAATATATGTAAACAATAAAAATATCAAATGAGTTAATCTTTCGTGTAATCTACTAAATTTTAGCTAAATACATACAGTAGACTTAGCCTTAAATAGTAACATACATACTCACAATTTGTCGCATGGCGAGCCACAAATATTAAAATATACACTTTAGAAATAGAACTTATAAGAAATGTTTAAAAATGTATGCAGACTTGTACCAATCATCGTCATCAACAAACTCCTCCACAGCGCGTTAACTAAGACATACATTGTAATAACTCACACAATATCCGGCCAACCAATCACGGGCTACCCATTACACCAGGTGATCCAATAAATAGGGACAAGAAAGGCGAAATGTATGCGCCAAAGCCGTACAAATCTGGCCAGTGGATAGCCGGCCTGATCGACAAATCCGCCAGATTACGCGCTGATACAGCCCATGTTTATGAGACAGGACTGCGCTGACCAACCCTAGGGCTGCCGCGAGACAGTTATTGGAGATGGGGTGTAACCCTGTAGGGGTCAAACTACCCTCAAGACTGTTGGTTCAAGTAATGTTGAGGCAGAGGCATTTGTGAGCGTGTATGAACTTAAACAGGACACTAAACCAGGGAAGTTTATACGTTTTGATAAAAAGGAAAATTGTTCAAGGTATGATACTAAATTATTAAACAATTACTATGAAAAAATAATTTTAATAGTTAAGGTGAATCAAATATTATTCAAAATAAAGTCAGTAAGGTTTGAACAACAAAACGCAAGACAAGCTTTTCTACACATAGGTCACTGAACATTTGAATTCAAACAACCAAGTCTGTCCCTCGTATTACTTTTTCCTTCCTAGTTTGAATTTAAGCAAAACTTACAAATACACAACCGCAAAAATTTATTAGCGGGTACAAAATATCCGAGTTTAAATCTCGAATAAGCGTGAACAGTGCGGATAACAAAATTGTAAACAGAATTCGGAAAGTTTAAAAATGGAATTTCGAATTCGAACGGGACGTAATAAAATAAAATAAAAATGCAAATGTTATACAGTTGGCAGCCCTGGTTCCGATACGAGATAGAAGGTAGTTGGAATATTTCGGCTTACAGAACGAGTCCAAGTTTTAATAGTGTACCGTCATGTTTATGTTATGGGGAGTCGCAAGAGGACACCCGCCTGATATAGATGCTCGCGTTAAAAGGTATTCGGGACGCTTTGTTCAAATTATTCTAACTGTTTTATGGGGCCGACTTTGTACAGACCAGATCGATTGAATCAGGTAGAAATGGTCGATGATATTATTTATAAGTAAGGATGACCTACCAGTTTCTATGTATATATATTATGCGCTACGTTAGTCGAGAAAAAGAAAAATTTCTATTATTGCGTTTTCCTGATGGCTATATCGATTAAAACTAACGAGTTGATTATCATTATATTCATAATAATAATGAGTCTGCCGACTCAGAAAGTGGAACACTAGAATTTAAAGATAAAAGATTTTAAGTATTAACATACAAAGTTAATAATATACAAATGAATATCAGGATAGGGTATACCCTACACAAGAAGAATAGGTACAGCGATAACGAGTCTTTATTTTGATGCACTTAGTTTTATACTCTTACAAACATACACATACAGAACAAACAAAGATCGTCAACCAACACAGGCCAACATAGTCGTTAACTCCATGTTTCACCTGTCCCACAAACACCGAAGGATGGAGACACTTAGTGGTAATTATTACGACGCACTCAATCTAACATTGACGGCAACAAGGCATTCAGAACGACTGGCGACCGATGCTCGTAAATTGGTCGTCTTAATTTACACCTCTTTGGGTGACCATGCTTAGCTGAAAGTAGTGGATAAAATAAATAAATAATATTAAGTACTGTTTATAACACTGCATTCTTTATTACTATTTTATCATAGCACTTATGTTGACAGTAAATATAATGCCATGTTTGGATGCACCGATAAAGAATGCTGGCATCCCGCAAGGCTACGTTCTCCTACCCATGCCATTTCTTCTTCATGTCAATGATATGCTGCACACTAGCAAAATTAATTGTTAGTAGCAAACATGTCTCAGGCACTCGAAGATGAGATAGATAATAGAAAGCCACATTTTAACAAGTATTGCTTACTAGGTATAATAAATAAAAACTTTAAAAAGAAGTCGGCTTTGACACGTCTAAATCCGAGGCAGAGTATGAAAGATGCGGTAATTATAATTTAAGGAAGAAAGTTGAAGCCATAAGATAAAATATAAGTTATGTAGAACTTATATAAGGAAGACAGTTTAAGACGAGTTATAAAATATAAGATTCAGGGAGCTATCTAGCAGTTAACAGAAATAGCAGGCACTCTATCGCCACTAGTCTATTGGCAAGTACCGTAGGGCTCGCTCTTATTGATAGGCCGTTGTCGTCTTGAGATATAGCCTCGCAATTTGTAGTGTCGACTGAATTACGGATAAACAATTAATTGTATCGTTACACGAGAAAAATAGCTCCTGCTTTATCTGTTCGGAGTAATTTTCAATTTTAATTCCTTAGCGTTTGAAGGGTGCTATTAGCAGTCTAAAGTGTTATTAATAGTACAATTATTGTTGTTATTTTATCTGTTTTGTACTGTTCTTAAGGTATCACAAATAGTTGTTTTTTTGAATTTTGCTCCGTATTTGAGTATTAAGATTTACAAAAAAAATGTATTAAGTTTATAATTTAATCTCATAATTAGAATCAATTTAATGCATGCAAGTCTCGAAGGAATTTTTATAAAAAAGGAATAAAAATCTAGAATATACTGCATATAAAAAATAGATCGTTTGACAGTTAATCAGTCGCCTATTATTTTTTACGCAGCTTCAAAACTTTGCAATTAATAATTCTATTTTTAACAAAAACCGCTTTATCCCGTATGGCACCACTTCAATTTACGTTTGACATGGTGACACATAAAAGACCTTAGTAACCTTTAATAAGACTGACCTTATAAAGACCATTGTTTTTTGATGTGATTTAGGTCCTCGATAAACTTGTTTCTTTCCAATGTATGCATAATATAGATAAGTACGACAACCTTAATTTCCTCGTATCTACTTATTGGTCTTATAACCAAAGACCAAACAATATATACGGCAAGACGCATACAAATCCACCCTTGACGCATCGGATTACTGCGTATTTACTGCAAATTAACCCGGCAATTGATGCCCAATTGATCGTCTAATGTGCACACACGGCCATTATATTAAATCAAACAAGCTCTGATAGCTCTTAGGGCACCTGGACAAAGACCTATTGATTTAAGGGCGCTAGTGCTTATACCAGATGGATGTTCGGAAATTATACTAATAGATTTGCTGGATTAAAAGTCTTTAATTATATAGAAAGATATTCGTCCAAATGACTTATAAATTTTCAAAACAATTTAAGATCCTGGCCGCTTAGACTTTTTAATTAGTATGTAATTTTTCAATTAGTATGTAATTAATAAAAAAAAAATAGGTACCAAAATATTCTCTACCTATCAAAATATATCCTGACATGTAACTTTTATGTATGTTTAAAAATAAAACACGTGTATTTAATTATTAAATAAACTAAGTTTAAAGTAAAACCTGGTCATTGAATTAGTGGAAAAAATACGCGCATTCGTTCTTTCATGTAGAGGAATATTGTAATGTACCATAGTTTACAAAGTTATAGGTTAAGTTAATAAATAGGGATTAAGCATACAATATTTTATTTTGAGAAAATCATGGTCATCAATGAAGATAATAAATAATGAACACTAAGGATAGCATATTCTAAAATTGACAAATTTACATTTATAATTTGTTTCATTTATCGGTGATATTGGTTTTATGCTACGTGTGATGCCATGTAATATAGTTCCTTTTTAATCTATGAAATTCAATTTTTTTATAATATTGTATATTTACATATCTCTATATTTATCAGATATGAATAATGTTACTATTACTAGACTGTTTGAGATGAAATTTAACATACGTAAAGTTCTTAAGGAAATAGATTAGAGCCTAGATTTTAAAACAGGCAAATGCTACGAGTAGAGGATTAGGTATAGTAAGGACATAAGCCCAGTATTTAAAGCAATAGAAACTTAGCGAACTTAGCGATTCGGGAGCAACAGCCAAAAATAAGTGGATTAAAATCAAAACCAGTAACTTGCATTCACGTTCGCCGCAATTGCAACGATAATACCGATTGTAAAGCGCGACTGCGGATCTCACCTGACTAACTGCCTCTAACCGCTTCTAACTGGTTCTAACCGGTTGTAAAGGTGCGTCTACACACTGCGGAGCGGACGCCGCGTATTACGGCGGTTCCCAATATGCAATCTCAATCCGTTTTCAGCTATCTACGGTTGAGTTTTCGATCTAAATATGAGAAAAAGCGTTAGATCGGTGCCCTCTGACGGATAGTTTGCGTTTTCGGATTGCTTATCCCATCTATGGTTTGTATATTGAAACGCTTTTTCTCATATTTAGATCGAAAACTCAACCGTAGATAGCTGAAAACGGATTGAGATTGCATATTGGGAACAGCCGTTAAACGTTAATGATAAGGATATAACCAAAGTTTGCCTTCCAAAGATTCAATGCTATTTTTAATTAAATGTCTTGTATGAGACATTTAAGATTTAATTTTAGCAATTCTTATAAATACACACATTTTCTCATCACTTCTGTTCTTCAAAAATTAAACTTTACCAAGTTAAAATATGTATTAATAATGTCCATGTCCATAGTGTGCTTTTGTTGCATCTTTATATTGAAGACATCATGTGCGATACATTAGGTTCTAGGTTTGGTGTAGCAGATGTATCCATGACCCCTACCCGATATTATTGACATTTTGGTCCGTAGAATTCCGACATGAGAACCTAAACACTATAAAAAGAAGGTGCTAGGTGTGCCAGTGTAGATGCACCTTAATGAGTTGTCGCTGGAGCGTCAGTTAGAGCTGTAATCCGGCAAATCCGCGGCGCAAACTTTGTTCCGTTTGCTTTGTGGTTCACGCATATTGCCTCACCTTGTTGCCAGCACTTGATTTATTTGATTTGATGTTTTGGATCAATCACTATACTTGTGCAAGAACAAAACATTCTTTCATTCGTTTAACTTGTGTATTTTTGGATTTCCTGAGTTTTTTATATAGATCAACTCAATAAAACATACCCCTAATTGACTACAATTGAGCCATTTTATTGTGAATGCACGCTGCTCCTTACCTGTTACGAAATATTTTGTTTCATTTAAAAGAAGAAAGAATGTCATACATGCAATATCAAGTAAGAGTATTTTAGACTTTGAACTGAAAAAAATTTCGTTGAATTCTTCTCAAAGAATTGTAATAGTGGAAATTTTAATCAAAAAACTGTAGATGTATCTGATCTTGGTAAAATCTACCTATCTGATTTCTAGCGATTGACTGCACTATTAAGAGTGGCAGGACATCAAATAATGTAGACATTTACGTGTGTATTTTTCCCGAAACGCGCTATAAATTACAGGCAAGCACCGGGTACCCTTTTAGCTTAATGTCAGTGTCTCCATAGAATCGCAAATGTCCTAAATGCGGCAAATAAAGATTGCCTGTTTAATGCAGCGTACGATCGCGTCTTGGATCAGTGCACTTGTAGATTTTTGTGTTTGGAAAAATTTGTTTTGCTCGTTTGGTGTAAATTGTAAACAAAAATCAATACTTTGATTTTAGGGGGAAGATGATGATGGTCCTATAAGAAAACCTAAAGTTAGACGAATAAGATAATAGAGTGAGCACAACATTTCACCAGATTGAGATGTCGTCACCAACCCCAGCAACAAGAGAATGGCCAGAAAAATAATACAGAAAGTTGGTGAGGATGGAATTTGGTTTTATGTCGAGCAATGGTGAAAGAGCTGTGCGAAATGCGTAACTTAGTGTTTTTTTTTCATAATATTACAAGACTAATTTACGTCATTAAAGTTCTTGGTACTGATGTCGCCAAGGAGCTTGTCTAGTGTACTATATAAAATGACATGTAATATGTGAAAAATTCTAACAATACAATATCTAATGTACACTTACTAAAACACTAACATCTAACGCGCGAAACTTTATGTAAATCGTGCCTAAGCCGGCATGAACCGGTTCACACCGGCGTAAACCCGGCTGAGGCGGTTTGAGCCGGTGGCTGCAAGTTTGTTTTGTCACTTAGTGTAGGTTAATAGTGAGTTAAGTGGGCGTTTAGCGGCTCTAATTGAAGAGATTACGTTGGTTTTTGCGAATTAATTTATTGCATATACCTATGTAATGTGTGGTATTTGCAGTACGCTTGGCAATACAGCAATGAATTCGAATAAAGTGACATTAAACTATCTGTGTCTCGCGGTTTCGTCTCTGTAAATTCGATCATGTTTTTTGATACGTTTTGACCGTATTTACATTTACAGAGATCCTTTGAAGTTAGAATAAAATTTATGGAAGAATATAAAAAAGAGCTGTTTCATTTTCATTTTGTTAGTTAAATGAATTTTGAGAAATTGGTATAAAAAGTTATGAATAAATTGCATAGGCTTGCTTCAAAGCTTTAGATAGTGAGCTACTATATATATAAAAGAAAGTCGTGTTAGTTACTTCACTTATAATTCGATAACGGCTCAACTGATTTGGCTGAAAATTGGTGGGGATATAGTTTAGAACCAGGAGAAGGACATAGGATACTTTTTATCCAGTTTCCATGGGAATAATTTTTTTATGAAGTAAATACGGATATAATAAGACGGAGTCGCGGGCAACAGCTAGTTTTTTATAAAATAACAACTTCATCATGTCCATTATTATAAGTGCGAGAGTATAAATATAATACAACTGAAATAGCTGAAATATAGACGCAACAGTAACCGTAAAAAAATATAGCAATGGAAAATTCTGAAATTTGTCTCGTTAAAACGCCATCAAAATAAAAACTCCGAAGTATTTATAAATAGCAAAATAATCTGTCAGTAGTCGCGTTGATTTAAGCTAACATTTTACCGTGTCACTGCTTATCTGGAGGTATAATCCTTGAGTGACGGAGGCTGTCGGTGTCACAAAATGAGGATTACGAAAAAACCATCCACTAAGAATTATTTTTGTATTTCTTTACAATACTTAACTGACGAAACACGTGCTGACTGATGTTAATTGTGGAGGCGCTCTTTTAGTAAAGATAAATTTTAAGTAATATTTATACTGAAACGTTAATAAGATTTTAGTAGGATCTCATTTTGAAAATTTGCTTTAGAAAATAGTTAAAATAATTTAACTGGAACGTATTAAAGTAAGGATTGTGTTTCAGTATTCAACTGTTAAAAACATAATTGTGTACAAATGTGTGTGGCTATGTAATATGACCACGCACATATTGAAAAATCGCCTATTAGTAATCACGCTTATATCTATATACATATCTATAGATATATACATATAATTCAAAGGTGACTGACTGACATAGTGATCTATCAACGCACAGCCCAACCCACTGGACGGATCGGGCTGAAATTTGCAGTGCAGGTAGATATTATGACGTAGGCATCCGCTAGGAAAGAAATTCCCGAAATTCCCGCGGGAACGGGAATTAGCGGGAAAAAACATTTGTATGAAAAAATCTTGGAATAAAGGATTATAAGGGAGGGAAAGGGGGGTCAAAGTTTATATGAAAGTCCACGCGGACGGAGTCACGAGCTAGTATTAAATAAAAATATTACAATCAGGACACTCAACATGTTATGTGTAGTTACATAGTCTTTTAAGCAGAACTTAATCGGAGTCAGATTTGAAACTGTGTCAAACATCGGGCCAAAACACTGGCCGGTTAGAATCCATTAGGTGTTAATTAATGAAGCAAATCGAATCTCAGTGAAATAGTTGAGAGTTGAGTGTATGAAGGGCGACCATTAATCACGCTTTGTGCCCGCTGACGAGTCGCAGTATTGTGGACGTGTTGACGGGGATCAGGCGACAACGACGCTATTCTGGTGGCTTGTTTAATTTTGGATTAAATTTTATTGTTTATTTTATTTATTTGTATTGGAAGGATCCTAAAACTAGACATATAACCTTTTAATTAATATCACCTTTTCTTAAAAGGCCGGCAATACACTCGTGACATCACGAGTGCTCATGGGCGGCGCTGATCACTTTCCATCAGGTGACGCGCCAGTTCGTTTGCCCCCTATTATAAAAAAAAATATAAATTGATTTAAAGATGTAAAGGACGGGTGGCCTAGTCACTAGAAGTCATAATATTTTATTGTATTTATGTATTGTTTGGGTCTCCCGATCATCAACAAATGTAGGTTTGTAATTTCGTAAACCACATTTTCTTTTATAATTTTCCTAACTTTCTTTACATTAATGTCGACAAATTTAAAAGAAAATCAGGACTGAATGCCTGTTTCATTGCAAAACTAGCGGTGCCACATCACTCGAGTAAAATCCAATCCAATATAGTTTGTCCAAAGTAGCAAACGATTGAAACAATTTTGCTTTATAAAGGAAAAACTTGTAATTGAATAAGTAATTACAAGTTACAGTTCAATAAACATAAACATCAGTTATCACCTAAGACAGCACTGCGCCTGCTAAAAGCCTGCTAAGAGCATAATAAGAAATTGGATTTTATTTTAAATTTATTCATTATACTGAAGAAGTAAAAACTGAACTTAACTTTAAGAAAAGTCCAGAATAGTACCATACATTTGGAGTGGCTGCAAACAATCACAAATGAATGGTCGCGAGACAAAAGGAGAGTTCCTTTGTACTAATGAAGGATGGTCATCCAAATGTTGTGTTAGTGTGTTAGCCGGATTAAATTGAAGCTGAATAGGTAAATATTCGCAAATTATATTACGAGAAACATGCCTAAGTCAATGTT
>JADANM010001810.1:9684059-9699239 GCA_026213755.1 Eurema hecabe
GTTTTATCCCCATATATCTCGGTCATAATCAGCACAGCAAGTTATCAAATTCGCTAAGCATATATCATAAAGACAGACGATGCACCTGGGAGCGGGACAGTATTAACCTGGCTTGTTTATGTGCCCATTGCGCGGTAATTACACACTTTTGTGCCTAATGAGTGCTTTTATGGGCCTGGACTGGAATATCAAGACGCACTTCATATAGATATATCTATAATACTATAATATAATAATGAATCGCAAAATGTGTTAGTAAGCGCATAACTTGATAACAGATAAACCGATTTAGATAATATATTCTTCTTTAAGAATAATCCTGGTTGTACGAGGATTGTTTTGAAAGGAGGAGGTTCTCAATTCGACCCGTATGTTTTTTTCTATGTTTCTTACGCGATAACTCCGCTAATTATGAACCGATTTGAACAAATCTTTTTTCGGCGTATAGGTCATACCTCAAGGGTAGTCCCATTGAAATTTTATGATAAAAAACAACCCCCAAGGCTGGAAAATTGGGGATGAACTTTTTTATACGCAATATCTCCGCCGATTATGAACCAATTTGAACGATTATATTTTTGTTGAATAGGTATTATCATGAAGTCGGTTTTTTTAAGTTAATTAAATAATTAAAGTAAAAAAAATGGTAGGTGTAGGGTAGCTTTTTGGTAGAATAGGTACAGTAACAGCGTGAACGAAGTCGCTTTGGGCCGGCTAGTAGTACATACGAGTATATACACCTTGTATATACGAGCTATACGTAAAAGACTGGAATCCTATAATCTGCATCGTGCATTCAGGCAATGATTCTGAAGATATTATATAGATTAAAAAATCAATTTTAAATTTCAAGTCACATGTACTAAGCTACGATTTACGGTTTCAATTTTGGGGATTAAGTGTTTTACTCATAGTTACTAAAGCCTTGCTGCTAAAATAAAAACATTTCTTACGATGTAAAATACCACATGGTCATTAACAAAAAACATTTTTTGAAATTGTCTAACTGTTAATGTAAATAATAAATCACAATGGAAAAATTCTGAACGTTAAATGTCTCAACTATAAAACTACCTACGTAAAAAAAACCGTCTTATTTCTTACATGTTTCTTTAAAAAAAAGCTACTATTTTTAAAAATAAAATCTAAAAATTAACCTCTAACCTTTTTGAAACGTTAAAATTCAACTTCAAAATAAGACTAAAAACGAAACAAATTCTCACAATATCCCACAAGGCATTTAAAATAGAATTAACGGTATCAAATAACCGGAGCATAATTCATAATAATTTTAATATGAGAAGGCATTATCTAACGCATATATCAAGTAGCCGGTATCAATTTATGGTCCCAGTGTATCGAAACTTGGTCGGGTGCATCAGCGCTCGAATTGCACAAGTTCCTTCATATATTAAAACATTCCTATATTAAGTGCGCTTCGATGTATGCTAATATTGGACAATTAATTACTGTTGTTGGTTACGTTAATTGTTTGAAATTATCGCTATTCAGAACTGTTTGTCGTGAGATAGAAGCTAGGTGGTTAGTTCGTAGATATTCAATACTAGCTGTCGCGACTTCGTCCCCGTCGATTTCTTGTTCCATTATTTCTTCGCTCCTATTAGTCGCAGCGTGATGTTATGTAGCCTAAAGCCTTCCTCGATAAATCGTCTATTCATTAAAAAAATAATTTTTCAATTGGAACCAGTAGTTCCTGAGAGTAGCGCGTTCAAACAAACAAACAAACTCTTCCGCTTTATATATTAATTATAGATCTTAATCAAATAATTAGTCAAGACGTGATGAGATATTTTAAAGTAAAATGCAATAAACTTATTATCTATAAAGAAAGAAGTGAAAAGAAAAACATACACGTACACACACAAAGTCATTTTGTAAAATACATACGCAGTGGATTAATAAAAGTCAATGTAAATAATAATTATTTAAATGACCTGTTTTTACACAAACAAAACTTACAAACTAAAGATAATTAAAACTTGTGTTATCATTTTAAATTATAACTTCCATACCAACCTATAATGACATGAAATTCGTAACATACAAATAGCAATATTAAAAAAAAACTTTATTATATACCTATATTTACGTCAACAGAAAGCGACATGACATCAGTAATAAACGCGCACAGTTAACGCCATCTAAATGATACTCGGCTTTATCAAGCTACCCTCAAATAAATTGTTAATAAATCTCCGCATTTAGCAGGTGGCTATCAAAAAATGATAATTGATTTTTTCACGGGCCGTGCGTCAAGCGCGATCGCAAATGGCTTACGTCGCCATATTGAATTAGTGCGTGGAGCTGACCGCGCACACGGAAAGATGGCGAGTCGGTATTACCATATAAAAAAAATATGAATAACATTTTTTTGAATGGGATTATTGTTTATAGGATCACAGATTATGTTACGATAAAATAATATTGAATTAGCGCGTAAGGGTAGTCGTAGGTACGGACTACAGACTACGGTTTAAATTGGAATTATTGTTTTTGCTCAATACAGATGATGAACAAATATTTAATAAATAAAAATGGAAGTAATGGTTGCAATGAGTTTATTGTTTTATGTTATACAAAGGGGAAGTTTTATTATAAGTCAACATATTGAAAATAAAAAATGTGTAGTGACCTATATTTTGAAAAGCCCTGCTTTATAGACTTTCTTTACTTCATTCTTTACTTACCTGATTAAAAGTATAAAAATTTCATATTAGAAATATATTCAACTAGCTGTTGCCCGCGACTCCGTCCGCGTGGACTTTCATATAAACTTTAACTTCCCCTTTCTCCCCCTTATAACCGTTTTTTTAGTTAAAATGTAGCCTATGTTTTATCTCAGGCTCTAGACCATCTGTGTACCAAATTTCATTACAATCGGTTCAGTAGTTTTGGCGTGAAAGCGTAACAGACAGACAGACAGACAGACAGAGTTACTTACGCATTTATAATATTATAGTATAATAGTATATAGTATATAGTATGGACTAGTATGGATGATTAATAATTTTGTACACAAAATAAAGCAAACGGTGATTTCATAAACTTTTCATTCGCAACCGGCTCCATACATTTCTCTAACCCAGTGATGTTCACTCATAAAATTAATTAAAAATCACTTCTCTCTGGCGATTCCGAGCAAATTGATTGAGAGCGGTGTACTGACGTCACTAATGGAGTGACAATGTTGCCAGGTTTTTTTATCAATTTTTTAACTTTCTTACACTTAGAACGTAATGTTGTTATATATTTTTGTTTAAACTGTTATGATAAATTATCAATATGTAATTAATGTTCTAATAATGAGGTGACTTGTATTTTATTTAATTAAGAAAAATGGTTTGTAGTTTCCGAGAATAGGTACCTATAGTTTTTAATTAAAAATATTTTTTAGTTCGATAAACCATATCCTGATTAGTAACCTTAGCTAATAACTTAAAAATAAAATTTTCTTTTAAAGTTACTGTTTTCAGAGGAATTTGTAAAATTCGTCGTGACAACTCATCAAGTAACATATTACTTACGACATCCTACGATGTCACTCACATAAAACGAGATGCAGTTTTTCAACTTATGACACTCACAAATAATTTTTTAGGTACAAGCTGTTGCCAGTGACTTTGTCCACCTCAATTTCTGCTACTAAATATTCACTAATTAATATTTTTAGTTTTATTTCTGGTTCTTAATACTATATAGCCTCAAACTCGATAAGTAACCCTCTCCTGAGAATAGCACGTTCAAACGAAATTCATCAACTTCAGTATTTATTTTACATTCAGAGGTCCCTAAATTCTCCCAAACTTTATCTCTTTATAATATTAGTAGAGATTACGTTGCAGGCCATAACCCGTAACTCAATTAAGCAGATCTTGGTACCTATAGCTATTGTGCCGGCCTCATAAATTGACAAAGTGTCCAACTCTCATGAACACGAATAAGTTTATGCTTACGGTCAGTGCGCGAGTAAAACACACGGACGAAATTGTGTTGGAAAACGCGGCGTTTTCTAGCCATAGTAATACAACATAAATTGGAGTTAGGTCTTTGAACTGGAAACCACATTTGGAATTCACATTTTGGTTTTGATTGTGATCCAATGAATGGTTTTCTGTTAGGGTTTACTACTTATGTGAATGTAAATTAACTGGTGTCTTCCTTTATTATGTTTTATTCTTTTTGTGTGTAGCGGTGATAGTTACGTATTCACAACAAAACAAATGAATTGATCTCAATAAAATTTGGTAAATAAATTTTGCCCAGATCTATAAAAACAGAGATACTTACTCTGAAGTTAGTCGATACTTACATTTTGAGTCGTGTTTCGTCGCAGTAAACTTTTATATACAAACGTGGCGTTTCGATAGCGAACAGAACCCCGTCTTGTCAGCTAGAGGTCCGCAGGCAGCTCGTGATTTAGCGACCAACTTGGACCCTGGATATCCTCGGATGGGATGTGCTGTGTCGCTAATGAACTGTGCATTTCTATTTGTTCAGGTACCGTTTATTAGTATTGTTTATAGTTATTAAAGTATTAGAGAATATTATAGTGTGAAAATAGCTTCGCTTGCACCTTTGTTTTCGATGTGATCTCCTTTTGAGTTATGCTCGCCTGGTAGCATTAAAATAGATTTAAGTGTATTAGTATATTTTTACAGTGTTTGTTATAATTATTAATAATTAATACCATTATTATTTATATTATTAAACTAGTTGTTGCCCGCGACTCCATCGTATGGACTTTCATATAAAGTTTGACTCCCCTTCCCCCCTTATAACCCTTTTTTCCAGTTAAAAAGTAGCCTATGATCTCAGGCTCTAGACCATCTGTGTACCAAATTTAGTTCTAATGGGTAGTTTAAGCGTGATGGAAACACAGACAGACAGAGTTATTTTCGCTTTTATAATATTAGTATGGATTGCATGCATTAAATGATTGTTATTTGTTTTTGATTATAAAAATATCTTTTTTATAATTTATAATATCTATTGATTGATCTTGATTTCAACTGTGAATTATTGAATTTAATTGTCAAAGTATGTTAAAATATTTATTTTATTATAATATCTTCATGTAAGAATTATTAATATTATTATTGTATTTATTTGAGGTCTGTCATAAGCATGATTAAAATGTGAAAGTGACACATAATAAAACAAAAACAAATTCCGTGTGTCAATCTTTAATAACAATAAAAAATAAGTCTTACGTCGTATCTTAAATACGTATAATCCATTTATTAAATTATCTTAATGTATAAACTCTCACTTTCCTCTCATATATGAGGTTTATTTGTCAAAATATATTAAGTTAAACGAATATATTATTATTTTGCATTATAACCCATAGACTACTAACTATTTTTAATTTTATAACAGCAGAAAGCTACAATTAATTTAAGGTATACTTATAATTCCTCATAGTCAGTGTTTTATTAAACTTTGTTGAATAAATTATTTTAATTCCCTAAACTCATATAGGTATCTCAATTATTCTAATCACATAAATCACTTACTACTACTCGAATCAAAAGTCTTATCCTCAAACGCACGGCTTTTCCAGAACTCTGCTAAATCTTTGAACTTTTCACTGCAATGTCTTCGTCGTCTTGGACTGCACTGGACAGTTGGATGGTTCAGGATGGTACTAAATTTCCTGACCAACGTCGTCACCGATTCTAAGGTAGACTTATCCACATTCTCGATACTATTAATTGTAGTACTGAGGTCTTTGAAAGCTTCCTCCATGTGTCTGTCTATTTCACTGTTATACACACTGTCTTGAGTATCATCGAACGAAAGATCTGACGCTGATATACTACACTGAACTACTTCTGGAAAGTTCTTCGGTTTCCGAAGCGTGCTGCACGAAGATAGTTTGTCTATGGATCTGAATATTTCGTCTATATTCTTGCAAATTTCATCAACAGATTTTGCTGAGATTATTTGGCCATTGATGTAGTGGAAATGTTGGGAGGTTCTCGTAGGGTCCTGCTGTAGGTTGCTGAGGAATTCCTTGTAGTCCAGGGCTGAGGCGGTGGATTTCTTTGACAGCTGCCGTCCAAGATTCCGCCTGACTTTCTTGAACAGGAATGGGGAGTCAAACGTGGTTTTCAGGTCCAATGTACTGAAGACTGGACGTAATGTTGGTTGATCATCTTCAGTATCGACTTCTAAGTCTATCGGTATACCCCATTCTTCTTCCAACTTCTTCCAATGTTCGTTCTCGGAGAGAATTTCGTCAACGTCAACTATGGAGTTCATAATGACGGTATGTGGTCAGCGGGTCGAGTGCAACTGAGGTGGTTCGAACAATCTTTGTATTATAAGTAATTTGTCAGGTAGGAAGAAAATTATTTTTATCTCTTTCTTTCACATGGGTTAAAGGGAAAGAGGTTGATAATTAATTAGTGTTATTGTAATTAGTCTGTTTGACAAAACAAAGTGATTTTGTTATTGTTACAGGTAATTACGATATTAACTAATTACCAGATTATTTCTATTATTATTGAAACCCTTGTTAAAAATAACCTATTTTCTTTAGTTTAAAGGGATATAAATGTAAAAGTAATTAATGTTTGCAAAAGTTTTAATTATATTTTCCTTAAAAAGTAATAGTATTTACTTCAGTATATTGTGTATACTAATTTTGTTTATTTATATACCATTAACTTAATATAATTAAAAACGTTAAACATTGTAACATGGGAGTATAATAGTTTCAAGAAGAATATTATTCAAATTATAAGCTGCGACCCGTGGATTTACGGTTTAAAGCCTTACGAATAAGATATAAAAATATAATCCTATCGTAATTCTATGAAAAATAATCACAGCTAGTTTTAAACTTTTCTAAAAGGCTAAAGTTCCGAACCGTATACTAACCATGCGTCGAGTTGATAGTTAGTTTTAATTATACATTGTTATAGTATGATAAGCGAAATAAACAGGGCCGTTTAAAAGCGAGCTTGCCTGCTAATTAAATCAGTATTTCACGAGTTACAATAAATTCTAACTAGACACACGTTGAGATAACTGTTTGGATGGCGTCATATTTCCACTGTAACAGTTTTGGTTAAAACTATATATCGTTTAGTAGTCACGTTCCGCGGTTTTACTAGCTAGGTTTTATTTGTGTCAATAAAAGGGGAGAAAGGGTAAAATTTGTTTTTCAATGTTAATAAAATCAAATTGTACTAATAGTGATTTTTTTTCGTCGAAAGAAGTAGCGTTTAATTTAAAGAAAAGAAACATATTTATACAACTATATAACCTGTTTAATAGATCTAATGGCTTTTTACTTTTTTTTGCAGTAGCAACTTTTCTTTCAGATACCGCGTCCACCTAAAGGAGAAGGAGGCGGTTATGGCGAAAGCACACGAAGAAGTCCGCTTAAATTAAAAAAAAAACAGTCAACTTTAAATAACAGCGGACATTATCAATCCAGGTAAGAAAAATAAATTCGAATCGTTACAGCAAATATTAATTTTCATTTACAAAAAAACTCCCAACAGATCTGCGCAGAACAAAGAATGATATACAGTCTTTCATAATCCACTATTCACCTTAATCTTATTATTTATTATGTAAATGGCAATTAAACGCATCCAGTGCCGTCGTGTATCATACGGTGTAATCCGGGGGACGATGATAATAACAAAAAACAATAAAAATAACGAATTACAGCGTGGACTCGCTTGAATTGGACTAAGGACAGAAAAGGTGTGGAGTTGTGTTCCTTTGATTTTTTAAGGAGAGATTTGTGAAGTGTTAATATGTTATTTTTAATTTGTTTTAGTGTGTGGGTGGCTTTGTAGGCGTATAAGATATGATATAAGTTGGTTATGGTATGTATTAAATCGATTATGTATTAGAACGTTTTTTAATTAATTAAATAAATAAAAGGAAACTAGGAACATTTTATAAACTGTTACACGATTTTATGAGAAAAAAATTAATGTATAAATGTATACAAAAGTTCTATACTACTTGTTTGATAATATTTCTTCTTTAAAAAAGTGAAGAAACCTATTAAAGTATCTGTAACATAATCAAATTATAAGTCGATACTACCGCAGTCCGCAGAACACAACTGTCACTCAAAATAATTTCTACGAACCTTGAATAACAGCTCCATTGCTTTAATCGCCCCTGTTCCGAATCCGCGCTGTGTTTACGCTCATTCTTAATATGGGGCAAAACTGTTGGAGAAACAACAATTCTTGTTGTATATTTTATGTTGTGTGACGCCATAACTCAACGGTGACGTAGCCCTGAGCCTGATATACTCCGCTGGAACTTATTTACAGAGGGTAGTTATTTTTATTTATATTCTACTTTTATTGGTTTATTGTGTTACAGACTGTTGGGTCTTAAGAGCCGGGAGCTGATCTATGGCTGGATAAATCATCTTTATAAGGCATGCAAGAGAAACAATTATACGCAATGTACTCACCACACAGAATTCGGAACAGCTAGGTATATATGTATTACTAGTTTATATAGACAAGAAATTTGTTAAAAGACGTTTCTCGTCAAACGCAATAAGTATAGCAATAAATCTCACATGTGAACGTTTTCTAAGAAATTTACAATTCAAGTAACGAGTGGAAAATGGCTTTCCATAGAAAAATGTGACATCGTTCAATAACAATCATAAAAGTTTTTTACAGTACCGTAAATTATCCAAAATCGTGTCACTTATATGGCAGACTTCAACTTGCCTTTAAGGCACATGTTCGTTGGCGGCAAAATCCCACCCAATGCCACGCCAGCTCGATCTCCCCGTTCTCCCCTGCATATGAAAAAGCCTGCATCAGTCAGCCGTCACTATAAACAAAATATCCACATTGTTTCCGCTCACCGCGAGCTAGCTGGCAAAACTAGTGGGATCAAAAACTGGCGTTCGGAGAGTTATAAATCAAATCTTACAACTGATTATAGCGCGAAATATTATAGCGGGTAATGAGGGCCGGAATTGTGCTGTTTTGATTTAACGTCGGCGGGTAATGGCCATCAATATGCAGTATCAGTAGCGTGCGGAAAATTGTGGTGTGGTGGCGAACGAAATTTGTATGCGCTGTTGAAAATTGTGATGGAGAATCTATGGCGCATACAATCTTTGTTTCTTCACTTATAAGCTGGGCTTCACTGTCTTTTTCTTGTCTTGGATTTGGCCTTGTATCTAAGAGTTAATTTCCAATATCAAGACTAGAAGAGTGAACTGGTTTCTTTCAAGCAAGTGTGCTCCATCATAGACAATAGTTCACTCATCATCAGCTGCGTTGTCGTCAAACCTGCTTAATGTTAAAGAAATATAGATCTTTGGAAGGTAGTTATGACATTACGAAATGTGTCAGCCTTAAAGCCTAGGGAGGTGTGGCGGTTGCTGTTCTAAATCATTTTATTTAAAATCAAGTCTTCCGAAAATCCAAAAGTAAAAGTAACCATCAAGCTCTTCTTCTGATGGGCTCAACTGCCTGCTTAAAAAACTCAAGAAAATTAAACACTAAAGACATCAGAAGACAGCTTCGAACAGTCCAAAAACAATCCTTCCTAGAAAGCAATGTATGTGTTTAATCTAGATACCTCACATACATTCACACTATTTACTTATAATAAGCAGTGCCATTAAAATTCATCGCCCAGAGCCATGAATCAGGGCATTATGGCCGCATCTATACATCACTATCACTAAATCATATTTAGTGCAGTCATTACTATGGGACATTATTGACTGCGATGATAATAAATAATCATCGTTTGTGCAAATTCTAATTTAATGTGCCTATTTTATAAGCCTGGTTTAACTTTGCTCATTTTAGGGTTAGGATTTACGAGCTTAATTATAGTGTTAATGTTATCACTTATCGTGGTGGTGTATAGGGTTTGGGGGAAATGGAATATTTAAATTTGTAATTTAGTAAGAAATGAGTCTAAGAGGCTTCTTAGCCTCTTGGCATACGTGCCATTTCTCAATAGATGCCATTGGTAAGACAAAGTGGAAACTGCCGGTTTAGAGCGAGGTAAAAATCTAAGTCACGTGGGTTTCAGTCAGTCAGTTTCGTCAGCGTCATAAAATTGCAAAACCACTGGTTTGAAGAACAGTTTCTTCAGAGAAGAACCGGCACGAAATGATAGTTGCTTTTTTAACAGAAAGTAAATCTTTAACTAGATTTGACATTATAAGGTGCCTCGTACCCCCCTAGTGTGAGTATAATAAATTCGGCATAAATGTATGTTTGTCTTGGTTTAACCTACATGTAGTATTTATTAAAAAAGAAAGGTTTGAAAAAGGGGCCTCCAGAGAAATCTCTAACAAGAGGCTTTCATATGTCCGTCCAAGTACTACTCTGTCCAGTTCAGTTTAACGGACTCAGTATAATATATTCATCTTAACCACCAATAGAATACCCCTAATGCCTTCACAGAGAATTTAAACACACTGTAGAACGTATCGCAGAATAAACGCAAACGGAATTACCATACGCATACAAGATATCCGAAAGCCTACAGGTTGTAACACAAAACTACGTTTCGTCTGATTGTCGAACGATATGGTGGCCATAAAGTGCGCTGCAATACGGACGCTTGTCCACACGCGCCGCGGCCGTAACTCGCAGCGTGTGGTCACTGTAGCGAGAATTGTATGGAGCTGCTACTACCTGTACATTTATATTGTTTTAATCCATACTAATATTTTTAATGCGAAAGTATCTCTGCCTTGTCCGTCTCGCTTTCACGCCAAAGCTACTGCTGAATCGATTGAAATGAAATTTGATACACAGTTTAATAGTTTAAGAGTATTTACTTAGAGATTAAGTGTACATTTTAACTGAAAAACGGGCTTTAAGGCGTGTAGTGGAGGTCAAAGTTCATATGAAAGTGCACGCGCACGGTTTACGTTGTGCGTTTTGTGTTACAAAATTTATACTAGCACAGACATAGACGTCCATTATATCGCAATCTTACATACAAACTAAGACCAAAATTCACAATTAGGTATGCTTGCTTTTACCAACCTTAACACTAGAAAACTTTACACTTAAATATATATAATAAAGGCCGTTATTAACAGCTCCAAACAATCGTCAGGCAAACCAGCCAATTAAAACAAGGCAAGTCGCCGGGCATCTTAAATCTCCAGCGTGTATTGGCAATATCTAGCGCACCTACTGCACACAAGCAAGCTGTATGCTTCAAGCTGCACACTAAAAGCTGGACACTACAAGCTGCATACAACAAGCTGCACTGCAAACGTTGCTTGTCGAGGATTTAACACGTGGCCAGATATTGTGTACGCTTGTTTTTGCTATTGCGGTGCATCGGTTCCAGGTTAGTTTTTGAGGTTATGTACGAGGATTTGACCGTTTTATACAATAGCAGTGGTATTGGAAGCTTATATTATGACATGCTAAGACTGGTGGAAATCTACGAAGATGTCCGTAGACCCAACCGGGCTATGGTGAGACGGAAGACAGTTGGGCAGTTGGAAGACAGTTCCTTTTTATTATAGCCTATGGGTACATTACTGAGTTTCGAAAAAGGGTTAATAAAGGCTGTAATCTTTACTTTCTTACGACCCAAATAAAATAAATATGGAATTATAAGTAACAACGATTAGTCTCATAAGAAGGCATTATCATAAGTATCTAAAAAAAACATAACATAATAATAGAATGACACCGAAGTTGTGATCACTACATAGTATAAAACAATGTTGTTATGTTATCTATCCGTATGTTTGCCTAAATCTTTATAATGACGCAACTGATTTACATGCGGTTTTTTCTTTGAGACAGAGTGATTCAAGAGGAAGGTCTATCTATTCATACCTATAACCTACATAAATACGGGGAACACCGCCAGGCGTGAATAGTTATATTAATTAATAATACTTTTAATGTTCCTCATAAACAATTTCATTTTCCCTCTAGCAACACACATCTTACGTAATTATGAACGAATTTATAAAACAATTACCCCAATATAATAAACATAAGCACAAATTAAACGCACAGGATGTTTGTACGGCTCGTTATACGAAACGAGTGAGTCGTTAAGTTTAGCTAATTGCACCGAACGGACAGACAAATCGTTTTAACATTGATATTTATGTGTTAATATGAACGCGATTATATAGATAGGGGCTGGATAATCTTTGGCTGACTGTATTTATAATTTTAATCAACAAAATATCTAAACAATTCAATATTTCAATGTTAATTGTATTTTGAAAATTACAATATGATTAATGGTCTCATCATATTAAATATTATTGATTTATAAAATATTATTGAATCTGTTACTATTCTTATGTTGTCGACTAATCAGTACGTTACTATAAAAAAAAAATTGAAACGTCAACGTCAAGTCTAAAACTCGCGCCATTGACGGTTTGAAATTCGAATGAAGTTCGCCTACGAGTACTCGCTTTGTCCAGCGGCTAGAATCAATCTAGTTCTAGGCCGTGTTTTAAAATGTTTTACGTAATATACTCATGCGAGTAATCACGAAATGGTCTATGATTTCTTAAATAATAAAAATACATATTTTAGTATTTCACAAAGCTGTTTTACTTTAAGATAGATAGATTAGGTATCTTGTTAGTAGTATTTGACAAAGACAAATATAATAAGACCTACATACAAATAATGATACGAAATTAACATTTTCGATAAACTTAAGTTCTTAATAAAGGGAAAAGAACATTGAATAAATATATTTAAGAGGCAGTATTAAGTGTTTCCGTATGTCCCAACAGATAACATATTTTATTTACGCATTAAAAAAATTTGAAAATCAAACAACAATTCACAAAACAGCATTGACCATAGTAAGAAATAAAATCAAATTGTACGCACACAGTTTAAATCGCCGAATCGTATCCATATTTATGTTAAACATTATAAAGCTACCAATGTTACGAGTGCATGTAATTATCGTAAAACGTCACATGTTTATGTATTTTTAATTCCGTCGTATATCGCGGCGTGTGGCGGGGAAACGGCCATGCAATATGGCGGCGATTCGGAAATCGCTCGACAATAAAGTTTCGTTAATGTGATGGCTCACTATTCGATATTGTTATATGTATTTCACTGAGATTCTTGTATTTGTTCGATTTCATTATTATTTTTTTTATTTAAAGGTTTTTAATGCTTTATTTGAAGCTAGCTGGCTCGACGTGTCGCGACACGTCAACATCTACCCTCATTTTTCCTGTTAAATCATCATCCTCGTATGTACAGGAATATTAAAAAAAAAGAATTGTCGAATTCAGTGTTATCAAAATATACTGTTAGCAACACATTTGGAGATCATTTTTTAACATGATGTGAAAATGTCACTGTGCTCCGGTCTGAAGGGCACTGTAGCCAGCGAAATTACTGGGCTAATGAGTCTTAACATCTGATGACTCAAAGTGGGGAGCGTCGGTGTAGTGCGCCCCTGCCCGGAGTTGGGCTTTATAGCAAAGTTCCGGGTAGCACTGCATTGGCTATGGGCTGGCGTTACTCTTACCATCAGGAGTACTCATCCAGCTCGTCTCCCCTCTTCATAGTATAAAAAAAAAATAATAATAATATGAATGAATTTTACTTTTAAATATATGCCTCCCTCTTGAATCACTGTCATCTGATAAAACAACATTAAAATTGGTTGGACTGAAAAAAGCGACTTTGTACTATTAAAAATTAACTAGCACATACGATATTTGAAAAAAATGACCATTATAAACACATTATATAAAGTAAATAGTTGTTGAATAACGATAAGATTATTTTCTTACATTTTCACATTAATTTATGTCATCTATACTAATATTATAAAGAAGTAAAGTTTGTGTTTGTTAAATTGTAAGGAGTAATCTCGGGATCTATTGAACCGAATTTAAAAATTCTTTCACCAATAGAAAGCCACATTATGGAAATACAAACAATGGAATACAAACCGAAAAGGATAATTAACATTATGCCCAATGAAGGGCATGGGTCAGCTAGTTTTATAATAAAAATATTTTGTAATCTGTAGTGTTCCTTCAACCTTTGTCGACTATTTCGTCGACTTTCATTATCATTTCGGGGAACGAACGAAAAGAACAAAAAGACTATTAAATGAAAGAAGTATTAATTAACATTCTCCGTACGTTAATTCTAATTACGTATAATTATCGTTACACGAGGATTGGATGCAGTTTTAATTCGGCAATTGGGCTATTGCGACTTAACGAGCCTGATCGCTATTTGATCGTGACATCCGTGTTGTTATTGTTTATTTTGTTTATTGTTTATTTCTAATGTTTTTTATACTATGGCCTTTAGAAAATGTACTTGTTCTCTGAAGGTCTGGAACTAATTAATTAAAAGAAAATATATTAATCAAAACTTTTATCTGTTTATTTGTTTGTTATTTTGCATAAAAACACGCGTGGATTATCTTACATAATTACCATTCAAAACCGTGTTTTAACTTTCGTCACGAACATTTCTACACGCTCTTTGACACCACCACCTTGTGTAATCAGCTTTTTCGCAGCTATTTGCGTTGCAATACCAATGATAATGCTTCAAGAAAAAAGCGTGCTTCTTTAAACGCCCGTAACTCAATCCAGAAGGCGGCGATGATAACCCACCACCAAGTGTCGCGCTAGCTTGTTTGCCACGCATTAATATGCTAATAATATACTCCACTTACTTACTCCTGGGGCGCGCTGACCCCGAAGTGAGTCTTGGCTCCCAATACGAGAACCATCCATTTTTTTTCTGTCCAGCGCAATCTGACGCCAACCTTAGCTGGCTTTGAGCTCACGAAGATCCGCCTCTAATTGGTCACTCCACCGGTACCTAAGACGGCCAACAGGGCGTCGTCCAGTCCCATCACAAATATGCGCCGTATAAATTTCGTGAACGCCTATTCACATGTTTGCTATTTTTCCCCATCAGGCGTTAACTTTTCTATGCTCGCGTAGCATTACCGCGGAAACTTTGATATTTCATAAGTAAAGTTTATTCTCTTATTACGAGTTAACGGTGGCTATCTGAGGCCTGCGAGCGTAGTTAAGGTCGATTTATACTTTCGATTACGCCGGCGGATGAATAAAAAACAAATGAGCCGAGAATTTGTTGGTATACCGCTGCACGGGACTGCTGGTAGCTTTGT
>JADANM010001810.1:9710732-9724510 GCA_026213755.1 Eurema hecabe
TTTGACAGCTTAAAATTCTTTTTTTGAATCTCGACGTTCTATCGACACGATCGGATCGCTTCGCCCGCGTGACGCGCGTTGCTTTGACAGCTGCGGTGACATCACACACACACATACAAACATACACTTATTTTTGCTCATAATGAATCCCGTTAATGCACATCTGCCCGTGATTGCGGTCGTTAACAGTTTGTTCGTCCGTAATTATTTTAATAATTATAAAGATTCCCACTTCTGTTTTGGATATATCAAAATGGCGAATAAATTTATTCTGACCGATAATGCTTGGGATTCATTTTAATTTGCAATTATTTCCCATTAAATCCAATGATGTTGTAAACGTATTAATTAATGAAAATGCACCCAGTGAACTGTCCGGAGTATTTTAAATATCTGCGCTAATAGGTTTGTATTTAAACTTGTTATCAGGTGAATACAAATAATTTTATTGTATCAGATTATTATCAAACTGAAGTGTTATTTGAAAACAGTATAATATTTTATTTTCGTGGTAGAGGTCAAATTTGTTAGCTTCGTGATGTTAAATAATGACCTCTAAACGAAAGCACTCGTAAGAGGTGTTACGAAAATAATCCCTTTTTTGAAAAAGGCTTTAGCTTTTAGCTTTTTATTCAATAATTTATTAATTCGTCAATTCAAAGATCGAACTATCATTACTTAGGTTTTTTTAATTCTAGGAAATTACGTTTCATAAACATATTGATTATAAAAGTATTTTTATAGTAAGTAAATAGTGATATAAGCCAAATTAAATATTTATTGTAGTGGTTTAAAAATGCTCCTTTTCCGTTATTTTGAACTAGATGGCGCTAGCTACAATGATGACCATTGTAAGTGTTAAATGCTTGAACAAAACATATTATAAAGTATTTTCTGTAACATGAAGTGCTAAAAATATTATAAACATTTAAATTATTGTACCATTACTTTGTTTTTTGAAAATTGATAGGATTATAGGTATTGTTTCCTTATCACGATTATTTTTGAAACCTTTAAATGTTTCTTAATATTGATATAAATATATTCTAACAACATTGCTTAGAGTTAGACAGTTAAATTGATTGTCCACAATCCCTATGATTGAAAATCGCAAATTGTACAAAATTAAAAATTTTCTGTGCGTTTTCGTAGACACTTTGGAACAAACAACCATTCTGAGAAATCAGCTTCCTCATGCAGCGTTCCCAAACACTTACTTTTGAAGGTCCCTAACCTTCAATAAAGAGTTTACCTTAAAAGGCTGGCAACACACTCGTGACAACATGACTGATGACTGCTCATGGGATACACTGATCATTTAACATCAAGTAACGCCCCCATCCAATAGTTTGCCCCCCTCTATAACTATATAAAACTAGCTGTTGCCCGCGACTCCGTTCGCGTTTACTTTCATAAAAAAATTATTCCCCTTGAAACTGGATAAAAAGTATCCTATGTCCTTCACCTGGTTCTAAACTACATCCCCACCAATTTTCAGAAAAATCAGTTGAGCCGTTATCGAGTTATAAGTGAAGTAACTAACACGACTTTCTTTTATATATATATAGATATATTATCTACATAAAGATAACGAGCAAAGTCGCGGTATAACACTAACCTTCAGTTAATTATAATTGAGCCCACGGATCTGCTCGTATATCAGATCATCTGTCGATCGTCAGTGCAGGTGCGAATAGACGGGATGAGATTTAAATGTAGACCTATAAATAATAGAAATGCCAAATAAAATACTAATGTTGATGCAGTTCTTAGGTGAAATCTTTTAAGCGTTACTTTTTTGGGATTAACTGTTTTTAAATAGAGAATGCTTGTCTTGTGAAATCCGAATGACTATGCCTTTTGAAGAACGATTTTTTCTGATAATAAGATGAAGCGTCTGCCCTGTCGTGTGTCTGTATTTTTTATGTGAGATACGCATAGTAAGTAAAAAGCGTTAAATATTCTTGTTAAATTAAATTAGCTATTTGTAAATATTTTTGATGAATTAATTGAATAATTCTTGGAATTATTGAACTTATGAAATGATCAATTAATGAATTTATGAAATTATGAATAACCAAAGTTAATATATGCCCATATTATTTAATGTGGTGGATTTAATCAATAAATAACTGTACTCAGACACACAATAACTATTTCTTTTTCAATTTTCAGTTACTTTAAACTTCAACTACTATGGTAATTTTTTGCGCCATATGTTTTGAGATTATTTAATATATTATAAATACCTGTCTAAACGTTAGTAAGTCTTCGGCAGAGCGAAGTCGGCAAGTGTTGAGGGATTCATTCGGCCGATGACGAATTGTTCGAGCGATCTTACGCGGTTGTGTAAACACGGGCTACTGTGCCGGGGGTGGGGTGGATATTTTTTTTTTTTTTTTTTTTTTTTTTTTATAATAGGGGGCAAACGAACTGGCGCGTCACCTGATGGAAAGTGATCAGCGCCGCCCATGAGCACTCGTGATGTCACGAGTGTGTTGCCGGCCTCTTAAGGATAGGTACGCTCTTTTTTTGTTATTGCAGCTTATTTTAATTCTTATTGCAGCTTATTTTAATTCTTCTTTTTCTTTCTTTTACTTTCATGTCCCCATGAAAAGTGTTTAACAACCCTTTATCTATAGCTTTAACCCTTTATGTATATCTATAATCTATATATGATATAGCTGCTTATGATAGTTTAAATATTATCGAAAACCGAATTCTCTGTTTGATTTAATTTTTTAAATCCATTTTCAGCCAATGTATGGCTTGACCATAACATGAGTAATGATCATATTTTAGTGGCGAAAGCAGCGATGACGTCACTCTTTTCAAAAACCCTTCTTAAGTGCCTCCTGCGTTTATGTGTTTTAGTAAATGTGTTATAGGTACTTTTGTTGCGGACTGTGCTTAAAGTTATTATAAAGATTATCAAACTAAAAAATATCTACAGTATCTTTTTGACATAAGAAGATGTTCTAGAATAATATAATTAATGGTGGCTCAATTCCTAACAAAATGTATCCCAATCGTTTCACCAACATACCCACCCTACAACGGACGCGCATACGATTTAAAACGTAACAAAATATGTACTGTTTCACAGCGACGACGGATTTATTAGAGCTAACGTCTGATTCGAAGCATTGTGGCCGTTCGGCCGATCAAAATATTTACACAAGCGCTACGAATATTGCATTATAGGCAATGATATTATATTAAATAGATATGTTATAAGCGCAAATTTGGGAGACCGAAAAACAATCCTAATTAGGACGTCTTACCTTTATGTGATTCGTTACAGGTGCATTCACGCGCAACTGATAAAAGAAATCTCTTTTTTTTGTTGGTTTAATCATTTATCTCTTTTCTATCGCTTTGATTTGTATGTATGTGTGCTGCCTCTGTACGGAACACTTTTTCGGTTGATTTGTATGGGTTTAACATATCTATTCTATAAAATCATTGATTATAGGTAATTCTGTAGCACAATTTAATTGTGGGAACATAAATTTCATACTCTGTTTGATCGATACTTGATGAATGGTCGGACTATTTCTGTAGCGATTTTGGAAGATGTTAACGGATTTAGAGCAATTGCTTGTGTTATTGATATGAGGCTAAAAGCGTTAATAGTTTTGTGAGGCGGTGGAATTCGAAACGCAATATGGCTATGTCTTAATTGAAGAATAAGCTTAGCAAAATGACTTGATTTTACAGTAGGTAGAATTGTTTTTCTTAAGCTCCATAGTTATTTAAACAAAAGCCAGGACAGTTGAATCAACTGACAATTTAAATTCTGTTTTTAATGATTTTTTATGTTTTACTTAGTATCTGTGAGGTGAAAAGAATTTACGGATAACTTTAGATGACCACTAACTCAAAAAGAACCATAAATAATTGTAAAAGGGAATAAAAAGGGAAAATGAGAAAAATGAATGTGGTTTTGAAGGAAGATTTCCCAGTGGTATTTATTTGTATTTATTTATTTGGACGTGGTATTTATTCTTAATGAATTACATTTTTTAGTAATCGTTCAATTATAATTAAATGTTCTGCAATTCTATCAAGATTTAAACATGAAACAAATCGACTTTTTGTATAGATTTATTTTTATTAATCGCCAATGTCTTTTCTATGGTCGAAATCTAGATTATATTGACATCAAAGTTCATCAAAATCAATCTTGTTCAGTCGTAACATAGACTTATCTAAGTAAGTTATATAGTTTTAATTTTTAAAAGGGCTTATATTTTAAAAAGCAGATATACAAGCTGACACGTCACCTGCTGTTTAGTGATTAGGTACGCTCTTTTGAACGTCCCTAAGTCGTATGTACTACAAGATTGTCCTCTATCTGGTTCTAGCGTATTCTCAAGTACTTCAGTCACATCGCTCGTGGAAGCCATGATAGCCTTGAGAAGCTGATGGTTGTTGGTCAGGACAATGGGAAAAGATCACGCGGTCGCTCACCTACTCGCTGGTCAGATCTCGCCAAGAAGCCCCATAAATGATAACCAATAACCGAAGCTATGAAGACAACCAAGGACAGGCAGACTTAGAGAAATCTTGTACTAACTAGACACGACCTTCAGCAATGAAGACGCTAATCACGAAGTCATATATTTTTATTAACTCTCCTCCTAAAAATCTATTAATCAGTAGACAGTGTTCACAAAAATCCCAGCACTATATGAGCCCGTATCAGCATAACGTATTCTGTTTAAGGCTAGCCTTACTGTAAGCAAGTCAATGCACATTATCGTCGCGACGCAGTCACATATTCACGTAATATCGGAGATCGGGCTAGCTGGCTCACACTCTTACACACGCCTCTATAAATACTCGCTAAATACCTGCCCACCTGTTAAGGGGAAGACGTTTTGGTCTAAATTCCACTTATGTTCAAGAAATATTAAATTTGACTATTTTTTTTGGGCTGTGCAACTGAGTAGGTTCAACGGATGGTACTTACCACTACGCCACCCATTAAACTTGACATAACTTATTAGTACTATAATCATTTGTTGATAGTGTTTTTTATTTTGAAATTACTAATGATAAAATAATTTGATCCTCTTGTCATCACACCTATAGATGTTTTAGTGCTAAGGTGATTTGTAATTTGGAATGCATTGATATACTTTTGTAGTCGTATCAATTCGTTGCGATAGCATCTTAACTATTAAACCAAATTTTATGATAGATATTATAGGATTTTAGTTTGTAATAGAACATTAAAATATCATTCGGTCATATTTGAGAATCATCACCCTGACAAAAAATTAACCATATCTGTTGCAAATTTTTTATTTTTAAAACACAGAATGCACTTCCATCAAGTATAATTATATTACTAGCAGTAGAATAAATTTAATTTCAGTGAACACATAGAAGGCTTCCCCTTAACTATGCGGTGACCACGACTTCAGTACAAAAACTGCAAGTGTATAGCCCTCTTTACGAGCAGTGTGCGGTCCCCGAGAATTATAATAGGTTTTAGCACAACTAAACAGATATTAAATTCAACGGAGCTTTTTAGGATGCAAGCTTAGAACGCCTCGCCTAATACACACTGTTTATTTCAGCCATGTTTCAGATGAGATTGTGTGACTTATGTTTGTGGTTATGGCTTTATTTTGTGGAGGTTTTATATTTAATAATGTTTATAAGTTTTTTAAGGCGAAGGCATTGTTGTTTGTTACTCTTTCAGGCAAAGTACTGAAGAGATTTGAAGTTAAGGATGGATGGATGGATTTAATAATGATGAAATACTTATAGGGGAAAAGATATTGGGGAAAAGAGGATTCGTTATATCAAATTTATATCGACCGAAACTTCACTATTTCGTCCTATCACAGCGTATAAGGTGACGGACACTTCTTGGTTTGGAAATGGAGCTCTAAAGTAAAAAAAAGCCTTCTAACTACTTAAAATAATTATTTTAAAGTCCTTTTTATACATTAAAACATTTTATCAGGTATCCTAGTTCACGTGTTCATTCAAAGTCAAAGTGAAAAATTCTTCATTTATTCTTTAAATATTATCTCAAACATTACTTGGACATTTCAAAATGAAATATACTTATTTAATACAAATTAATACAACACACACACATAAACACGCACTACATTCAAACACTAAATTTTTTATCCACAAACGTACATCCCAGTCAGGCACTCACACCACTCCACAAGTACAACTTTAAACTATAAAGGCACGCGTCAACTGACGATAAATCTGTTCCCCCCAAGGAGGCTGTCAGTGTGATAGACGGCCATAACCCTGACGAGACTGCTCCAACGGCCCCGCGGAGTCTCCTATATCATTTTTATTACATGCCATCTTCATTTTCATATTTCATATTTGCATTTCACCCCCGCTCGAGTTGTGTAATCTTCGGACGGTGTAATTAAGGATTTGTTTTTGCTGACGCTACAAATGACCTAATGGCCTATAAATATAGATTAAAGGAACTGTCTAATAAAAATGTCGCAAATGTGAATTATTGATCATGGAAATAGTAGATGGGAAAGATATTTTTTTTAATTACAGAAGTCGATTGTTTTTAATTTACGTTTTTTTTAATATTGAGTGAATAAAAAGTCTCTGACTAAGAATATTAAAAATGATAACAATGTAAGTTATAATGTATTTAATAAATAGCATAAGACGCAAAACATTTTTCTTAAATTCACCTTACATGACGGCTCATTAAAACCTTAATGAAAGAAATGGGGACGGTCCGCAAAATAATCGTCCATTAAACGCTAGTAGGGTCAGCAGGTAAACAAAACGACGCATTAGGGGTGGATTAGCGCGGCTGAAATATGTCGGTGGCGGTAAATTTTCTTACCCCGTGACGCCGGCATCGACAGCGCTGAAGTGTACGGTCGGCAAAAAAGGCTGTGATAAAATTAATTGTTTTTGTTGTGTTTTTTTTCAACATTGTTTTCATTCAGCTAGGACGGTTCATTTTGAGCAGTCGTAGCTTTAATAGGATTCTCAGATTTCAAACTTATTTATTCTTGGTGTAGTTACCGACCGTAAATAATCTGGAATAAGTATTTTCCATTGTATTATTGAGAACGCTCCGCGTTGATTTATATTCAAATGCACTCAGAAAACGTCATTATTCCTAATATTAATATTTATTTTATAAATTATAGATCATAATTCAATTGCATTTAATCATAAATTCATATCACCATAAATTTTATCACTACCCTCAAATAAGACAGGAAAATTTCTAAAGCAAAATAAACGGCTAAAAGACGTTTCTAGAACAAAACAAAATGGCGACCCATCATTCCGACCGTACGTCAAGTCGATTCGTCCCGAAATTCGTTCGAGCCGTTTCTAAAGCGCCTTTTTTAATCTCTATAAATCAAATTTATGACTTGTGTAAGCTTTCTGTTTTATTTACCCTTTTATAATTTTGTTGCTTGCGTTATACGTATAGATAAGGGTTGGGAGCGGTTCTGGAACAATGGTTTTTGATAATTTTGAGTATTTTAGTATTAAGTGTGAGGTTTGGTCGTTTGCTTAGGTGGGTTATAGATTTATCTGCTATAAGAAGTTTAAAATACCTAATCAACGAATAAGAAAAACGATTTCTTTATCATAGACGAATGAAGTTGTTGTATTATGTACTAAAATGTTGAGATTTTTTTTAATGAAGAGGTAAACGATCAAGCGAGCCACCAGCTAAAAAGTAGTCATCGCAGCCCATAAACACTTTAAAAAGATGTACCTACACTCTTCCCTTGAAGCACCCTAAATTATAATTCATCCTTAGTTGACTGAAATTAGGCTTAGTTTAAATCAATAAATTCAATATGTGTATAATTATAATTATCAAAATAAATCGCTCTTCTATCCACCAACTTCAGTCGTGTATCTTCGCCGCCCACCACGGGGTTTTGTCGTTCCGTCGTTGGAAATAATTAATTCTGCCATTGTGTGGTTATTGATGCCCTGTTACACCTCTTTTATTAGCCGTTTGTTTACACGTGAAAAATTAACGAATGTTCCGTGAAAATTTAAAAATTCATTTGCGTGTGATGGGATCAAGTGTGGCTATTACAAAAGGTTATTTTTCGAAATAATTTGTTCAAACTGATATTGTCTTTGACACTTGTTACGGATTCTTGTATGTATTTATCGTACAATGAATGTATTTCTAATAATATAATTAAAGAATCAAAAATAATACACACAAAATCAATGATTTATATTGTATACCAACTATTTATTACTATTGATTTGTCTACGTATTATAAGACACATATTAAATAATTTCATATATATAGTTGATTTCATATAAATTTGAATAACATCGGACGAAAAAAAGAAATGATCGTCATAGCATTTAGTCAGAACACAAAAATCCCACTTCACTTTTTCCTACTGTATTACATTACCCTATTCTTTTGTATCCTTACTTCTATCTTCCCTATTTATCAAAGGCCGGAAACACATTCGTGATGCCACCAGTCTTGCGAATATCCATAGACAAACATCGATCACCAAACGACCATTGGTTAAATTGCCAACACTTAAATAAGTTATATAATGATATGATTTCTTTAATATAAAATCAAATCCAGTAAAAAGCAGCTGCATTTCACGATAGTAATAAAACAATATCTTTCTCAGCTTCATCTCGTCGCTAAATTGCATTTTAACAAAGAATATTGCGAATACAAACATTTCGGCGGTAAACGGTAGCAAGGTGCATCGGAAAAACAAATAAATATAAACGTATTAGATTCATAAAGCCTTCCTTATGCAAATTACCTTCTCATAGATACTCTCCATTTGTGGAAATGCTGCGTGCACACTAGGAGGGTTGGGTTTTAATTTTGCGTCATTTTTTCCGTAGTATTTTAAGTAGGGTATAATCTGGTCATTTATAGATAAGTCATTAATTAATATACGATTTAAAACAAAGACATTTTTTATCATTTTAAGAACTTATAATAAGGATACATATTGAGTGATAGTTCGTGCATAGGTATTTTAACGATATTATTTTAACAATTATAAGTACCTGGTATAGAAAACAAATAGGATGAATTTTCCATATTGCTAGAACAAATAGGGTTGATTAAAATGTATGAAGTAGCTTCACCGATTTCTAGAGAAGGATCTAGAAATCGGCGCTAAGCAATGACGTCTCTTTAGAGATTACAGTCCAAGTGGAATACCATAATATGGTCATAAAATTTTGAATTGAATTCGAATAGAATTGTTTACAAAAAAACAACGTGACACAAGTCACTTAGTGTTCGTTCATTGTTCTCTTTTGTTCGTTGTACTCCTCCTAGTGTAAAAGCACCTTTATCATTCAATGTTAAGTCGAGCATTCGATTTGGCAAGCTTCATCGCAATATCCTCCATATTTTGGATAAAAGTAAGCGAATGTATACTCATATTGTTTTCTATTGTTACAACATGCTCGCTAAATAATCGCGATCAGATTAAATTCTTTCGATTTTGTGTTTATCCATTACATATTATATTTGTCGACGTAAATCGTTAGGAAAGTAGAGTTATAAATGTAACGTGGACCTTTAAAAAGCTTCCAATGTTTTTTGGCACAAAACAATCGGGTTTATATATATTTTTATATAAATTCTATGTAAAGCTATCATTGCTGAAAAAGGTTGCATTGTTTCCTTTATAATATAGTGGTTTAGTATGCGTTCTGATGAAATGAAAGGGTCATTTCTCGATAATTTGCTAAGACAAATTTAACTAAGAAAAAAGTTATTATGAACGTGTATTATTCATATAGTTTACATATGTACTTTACGAGATACTTTTATACGATATTGAAATAGAAATTTTAGTTAAAAGAATAATACGAAATGAGTATAAAGTAAACCCTTTCGACCTTCTTCTAAAAGTCAAGTACAGCTAAGGTGTTAAGACGTTCATTTCGGAAGGCAGTATTAAGCAGCGGATTGCAGACTCCGCTCTCTGTTAAGGAGAAGTTTATTCATACGTAATTCTTTTTATAAATTCTAGGTACAGAACAGGAAAGAGGTTAAATTTAAAATAAATAAAAATGAATCACCCAAGCTGTTGCTAAGTGCATAGCTTGATAACAGCTAAACTGTTTTCGATATATTTTTTAGAATATTCCTTGAAGTCTGAGGTGATAGGTTAACGTAACGTAACGTTAGTTATAAAAAAAATTATACCTTGTATTGCCACTTCTTAATGGAACTGAAAAACATTTAATTTTAAATATCTTACTATTTTTATATGCTAAGGTACATATTTATAATTTTATACGTGAAATCACTTAATGCGCGTCATATAATCTATCACCAAATAAATAAGTCTTGTATTTAAGTTAAAGCATAGCTTCTACTTAACTTCGACGTCAGGTAAGCAGGTCAAACGTCATCGATCGGCTGGACTCATCTTTACATTGATGCGTGGAGAATGCAGTGCAGTTTAACCTTTGACGTCTTAGAGAAAACTTTTCTTTCTTTCTACAAGTATGAAGAATAGATCGCGCATCAGAATTTAAAAAGCCTTCTTTGAACTTAGCTTAGAGCTTACTTACTGAATGTAATCACTAAGTTACTAAGCATTTTATTATAAGATGAATAATGAATGAATGAATAAAAATGATTCATCACTCACTCACTCGATAACAGCTGTTTTTATGTCACCTTCTCTATACATAGAACTATATAACTATAAAGTTACTGTATTACAAACGTTGTACTTATAAGTTTTAACTACCTGATCATAGTAGCAAAACAGTCTTTTCCTATGAGAGGTCTTTACCACCCAGCAAGCCAACCAATTTATGTGGTACTGGAATAATTCTGTCTTAAATAGTTTTTGTATTTTTTGATAATATTATGTTTTTGTTACCAACACCGTTTAACCGCAGCACACGCAAGGAAATTCCTTTGAATAAGAATTTTTCCCTATTTTGTAGTTCCTGAGATAACCACGTGCAAACAAACAAACTTTTCAGTTCCCAAACATGAGTATAGATCCAAAAGCATTTCAAATCAGCCACGTATTCCCTTATCAATTTGCATCATTACCCAAACTGCACTTACGTTCAAAGCTTCCTCTAAGGCTATCAAAATCTATATCTCACGTACTGTCCCCTGAATGCACACATCTGGAAGCCTGAAGCAGCTAATATTTCAAGCGCGACCACTCTGCTATCTGAACAAGTTTAACATTACACTTCGGAAAGACACACTCTCAAGTCATGAACCTTATGTTTATAGTAACATGGTTGAATGTCGCTTGGTTCAGGTTGGACAGAAGTGGTTCTAAGTTGGGAGGTCAACGTAAAGATAGCGTTTAAAGCTGGCTGTGGTCGCGGTAGGTGAAATATGCAGAGGTGGTATTGAGTGTGACCCGTACAAAGGAGAGCTACATAAGACAGTGTGGCGACGCGACGTTTCGTGCTTGTATGTACGTTTCCATTGCGCGTTTTGTATTGAAAATTTGTTGTTTATAGATACATAGCTGCTTTAGTATATCTGTAAACCGTTTGTTTTCTATCTATGTATACAAACTTTAAATTAGAAAGAAACGATTTATCGAATTTTGATGTAGTCGATTAGAAGTTATACTATTCGGTTAAGTAATATTATTATAACGTTGTATTTCAAATATTAGTTCGATGAGATTAAAATAATTGACGTTTCAACTCCTTCTTAGTTTAACAATAAAATAATTACATTTATACGTACCGATTAATATAATCCATAGTAAAATTCTACTAATAAAGCTACTACTAATAAAGTTTGTGGGGATGTATTTTAGTGTATTTGTTGCTCTGTAACGCAAAACTACATAATAGATTTCACTCAAGTAAAGCATACAAATAGAATTAACAGTCTTTGTTCAGCCATTGATTTGGAAAAGAAAACTACGCAAGCAAAACTGTGGGGCGCGACTTCTTATTCAAAATTATTGTATTGCAATTTCCACTAATATAATTTAGTTCCTATATGTGTATTTTTGTTGAAAACTATGTTACAGTGTTTAAAACCAGCGTCTTCAATTATTTGTAAAACATATAGCAAATTTTGTCACGTCACGTCAAAAATCACGTCTTAAAACAATGGAAACGAGTAATATTTCAAAAGCCGTCCTCTGGGAGAGACGTGTCCTGTCAAAGTGACCGCCATTAAACATGCAACATACGAAGTGTTAAGTCTTACGCCAAATATCTTAAAAACCTTTACACGGAATATTCTCAAAGTAAATAATATTGATTAATTTTGAGAGTAACGTCGGGAAGCTATGGTAGATATTCCTTTGAGTACTTTGTTTGTTAAGGAATTTATCGTTAGCTTAGCAGTTTTTCTCGTAAGCGGACATTTTATTAATACTATGATAAGAAGCTTTTTTGGTATTCATACGTTTTTAAATCCATTTGGTATGGTATTAATAAGGATATGCCCTATTAATAGGTCGAAGACTAAATCATTAGCTTTGCGACTCTTTATAGGCGTAGATAGTCCCTTATAAATAGGCGAACCTTCTCCATTACCTATCCCTAAAATATAGGTATCTACGTTTTATCACGTTAGGATCACCAATTTAGAGGAATAGGATAGACCTTCCTCTGAAGTCTGAACTAAAGAGAGGATCCTCGACCAGTCGAACCATTGACTGGCCGTTAGCCTTCCATGATTCGATGCCAAGAAGCTGTATGTATATATGGTGTCTCGAAAAAATATCATAAGCGCGATTCAGATCTTGGCCGCCACATGTACATATAAATAATATAAATTTCAACACCAGCTCATTCCCTCATTCCGAAACTTTAATATGACTGCTTCATTCCAGCGCGCCATTAATTTGTTCTTAAAAAACCCCCAACGTCAGTGCTCTAGTCATTTTTATACATCACACTACGTATTTCAGGCGAAACGAACAACGAAAATAAGCTTCATATTATTTTTTTGTACGTCATATCATTCGTATGGGAACTAAAATGAAACTACTGTTGTTTGAACCTCCTGGCGATGTCTCGGGTAGGGTGCATTTTGTATGGATGCCGTAATTAACAGTTTTCATACTAAACTAGCGTTATTAAGAAAACGTTTATAACCTAGTTATGAAATGATGATTATAATCACGAAGTTTTTCTTACCTCATACATTGAAATCTTTTAGGCATGCTTATAATATAGTTTCATATAGTTTTTTAAATTGACTGCCGCAATAAGTTCCTTCAATTGGTGCTTATGGGGTAATGTCTAGGTTATCATTTTAGGGAATCTAAGCATCTCCAATAATAATAGTATTAACAACATGCACACCAATACACACACTCACACACACAAACGAAACAAATAGTTTTAGTCTTAAAAGAGGAAGTTATTTCACAGACTATACAATCGAACGTCAATACGCACACATAATCGCACTAACGCACACAAACGCAAGCGTCAAGCATCAACACGCACACCAACACACACTTACACACACAAACGAAACAAATAGTTGTAGTCTTAAAAAGAGCAAGTAATCCCACAGACTATACGACACAGGGCCGGATTGCTTTCTTAAAAGCTAATCTAAGACAAAGCCGTTATTATGAAAGGCCTCCGGGTGTAGGACGATGCGAGCTTTGTTTGTTTTAATTTTTTGCGCATGGCAGACGTCTAGATGCTACTAAGGAGATTGATACAGGGTGTTTAGGTATATTTTTACGATGATTTTTTTTAATAAAAAAGTACAAATTTATCAAAAACTGTAACGTTGTCATTAATTTAATTC